>JAUZNJ010076098.1:0-14493 GCA_034780135.1 Jordanella pulchra
TATATATATATAATTTTTGATTTTATTGTTTTCCCCAATTCAAAATTTAGTGTATTGTAATCGAGCTAGGTGTTAAAGAATCGTAAATAAGGGCATAATGGAAACGAATACGATCATCCATAGTATTTAGTCTTGTAATAGGTGTTCTTACAGTTGCCTTCCACGTTTTAAAATTTGGGTAGAAAGTAAGAAGTTTGTTATTATATCGTTTCCTTTATTGTTAATTGTTTTGTTCTGTGTTTTGACAGGGGGGAAATGAAAGTGGTAAAGATGGAGGGAAGAAAAAAGGCAAAAATGTCACCGGGGACTCTGCAGGCAAGACTGAGGTAAGATGGGCAGCTCAAAGGTGGCTTAATCTGGCAGTGTCGTTAGACAGTGTTTGTACATATTTACCTAATGATTTTATTTTCCAGACTGTCTTAAGCTCCATTATCCTATCATAAAAGTTTGTGATTTAATAAAATTGGTATTGTGTTGAATACTTACGAGTTATTAGTTACGCATTTAAATCGGTCAGAAGGATTCCAATGTTTTTTAAATCGATTCTTCCCAAGCTTTCTGTTCATCACAGAGTGGCATTTTGGTTTTTACATCATTTCTGTGTCTGGTTATGAAAACAAAATTCAAGCATTGTTTCGATTCTGATCCCCAAGATTTAGGATTGATTCCTTTTCATCCTATTGTGTATGATCTCAAATTGGATTTCTGGTATTAAAATATTTTTTGGGTGTTACCTGATTGCAGTTAAACAGCATATTGTTGCACATATTATACATTCAACATATTTGGTCTACTTGTATCTGCATGGAAAACAATACCTACTGAGGCCCAGCGGATAGATACTGTCTAATTGACTCCTCTTATGTGTAGGAATTAATTTTTTTTGTCAGTTTTCCTGAGAAAGATTTGCTTTGGAATTATATTTGTTAGTTGTTTACAGTTTGCAGCATGGGTCAGTAGGATTTCTCTACAGTGCAACGTTTGTTTTGATTGTTTCATAGTTGATTGCATTTGCTGTGGTCATTCAGCTGTAAAATGTTCTTTATCATAATCATAGCTTTACAGTCATTTAGCCTGCTTATGTTTTGTGCGTAGTTGTATGTAAAAAAAAAAAATTAAATGCCTGACAGCATGCTTTTTTAAATTTATTTATTTTTCTTGAGGGAGATTTTAGTTCTGACACTGAGGTGTTTTAAGTTGGTTAAGCATGTTCAGTGTTTGATTACTTTAGAGTAGGTTATATGAAAGAAACTTTGCTGGGCTTGTAACTGGGATTCAAGTAGGATTCAAATACCGACTGTGCACAGTCATACTTAAAGCTGTCATCCTGTATCTGAATCCGCCTTCTAGTTTGTTTGTTTTTTATTGCCAAATCTAAATAGGATATTGGACTGTGTTTGCATGAGGTGATCTGTTTGCAAAACAGTCATTGCACACACAATTATGTTGGAACAAACCTTAAATGTGGTTCTCAATGCAGAATTGTTTTAAACTGCCCTGAAAAAAAGGCTTTAGTTTCTTAATGCTATTTTTTTATAGTACTAAATCCTCCTAAACAGACTCTTACTATTGTAGCTGTTGACAGAAAGAGCTTTTACACTTATTCTCCAAACCAGTCTTGTTCCGACAGTATTTGTTGTGATAGGTTATGGGGTAATCATAAAGTTTAGGTTAAATAGACTTTGAGATTTTCTCCTTCAGATTTTTCTGAGCGCATAGTGTCAGGATGGAAATCACACAGGGCATGTTTAAAACCTTTACAAAATTATGCATTAATCATTAATTATTTTCACATATACTGAAATAAACTAACTTTGTTAGAAAAATCTCAAATGCATATATATTTATATTTTATATAATATGAATAACTGTGTTTTTTTCTTAGATCCATTATCAAATTGGCAGATTTGCAAGACATTATATTCATGTGCATTTTCTGCACAAATCTTGGGCTTTATTGTGAAATACATGAAACATATAGTTGTGTTTAAGAAAATCTAATTCTTTATCAGGAAAACTGACTTTTTTCCACAAAAGTCATTCTATGAAATCTTTCAAGCTATGAAGATGTCTTTTTACACCCTCAGCTATTAGGTATTAATTTCTGTAAATTTTTATTTTGTGTAAAATGATGTGGTAAAAGCTCATGTTCTGTTTATTGGTTCTTCAGCAAAATCTATTTTTTTTGTTTGTTTTGAAGGGAAGCACATTTGTTGTACTGCTTAACCCAGTGAACATGTTGAAGACAGTCAGCCTGTTATGTGCAGCCAATGCTTTAACTCACAGCTTTTGTTTCCCTGCAGTTGTCACCGCCTCCCCAGTACATCGACGAACGTCTCACTTTATATGCAAAGCTGAAAGCCGAGCATGACGCTCTAATTGCAGAAAGAGCTGCGAAGGATAGCAAGCCTATCAAGGTGACCCTGCCTGATGGAAAGGTGGTTGAGGCGGAGTCCTGGAAGACCACGCCGTACCAAGTGGCATGTGGAATCAGGTCAGGATAATGATAGGTCTGCTGTAATTATAGCGGCGTTACAGTTAATTGGAATGAGGCCTATAAAAAGAGGGTAACTGAAATTTGATTGGTGAAGCTGCACTTTGATGGGTAGCTATTTAACCTGTGATTATTATTGCTCTCTTTAAATAGGTTCATATCACTAGTGTTATTAAAATCAGAGATAAAATCAACTGTCCGCAACAAAAAGGATGAAAAGATTTCACAAGAAGCGTTTCACACGTTTAGTTTTCTCTGGTGATTTCATTTTAATCAGAAATGTGCAATATAAAGCAGATGCTTATATTAAAGCTTGCAACATCCCAACAGAGCAACCATAGTTACCAGAGCCAGCAATATTGTGTCTTTGATATTTTTATTTGGAAAGAAAATGTTGATGTAATGTCTTTCTGTAGCAATTAAAAAAGCACCCAGTTGACTCTCAAAAAAGCCTTTTTCTACTGTTTTTTTCATGTTAATATTTTCTACCTATCTACATTTGTCAAGGGTTGTCTTAACATTTAAAATAAAACAGTTCAGCATTAGATTCCAGTTATATACTATGGTTTAATCTCTTCAATTGATGTAGATGTTTTTAACTATTAACAGCCTATGGCAGCAGGAGCTCTCACTTTTCTCTCCCATTGTGAGCAATTTTATAGGGATTTCTACAGCAGCACTAATGCAGCCATTCCCCCGTTGATATGTACGCCTGTACCCTACTTTGATGTGGAATATTTTATGTTTTATGGTGCAGCCAAGGCCTTGCTGACAACACAGTGATTGCCAAAGTAAACAACAGCGTGTGGGACCTTGACAGACCTTTGGAGGATGACTGCAGCCTTCAGTTGCTTAAGTTTGATGATGAGGAAGCCCAAGCTGTAAGTTAAAAAAAGAAAAGGGGGGGAAAAAAACCACCTTTCTCTCAGTTTTGGAGAATAAATGGATTGATGCATTATCGAAATTCTGACTACTGTTATCAAAGTATTTTTTAGCAGAAAGGTTTTACTTGGCTGTCTGATGTATTCCTCTGTCATTCTAAGCCTTTGGGAATAATTTGAACATCTGCTGCCTTATTTTTTTTTGTTATCTTTCAGTTATTTTTTTATTTTTCTGCTTGGACGTTTAATATCTTGCAGTTATCAAGTTGAATGAATTTAAGGATAAAATCATATTTTAATATTTATATATAGTATTTTTTTATTTTTCCCTTTGAATGTTTATCAGTGATTTAAAAAAAAAAGGATGTTTTTTACATTTTGGTTTCTAATTTGCTGATATCTTATGACAACTTTAAGGTTTACTGGCATTCCAGCGCCCACATCCTTGGAGAAGCCATGGAGCGGGTGTACGGAGGATGCCTCTGCTACGGCCCACCGATAGAAAATGGCTTCTACTACGATATGTTTCTGGAGAACAATGAGTGAGTCGTTCATGTTTTGGCCTTCCATTTTGTCACATAGCTTTGCTGTTAGTATTTTTTAGGGTGTAACAGGTGTCTAGCAGGTTTTTAAAGATTGTTGAATGACTTAGGTTGTCAGACTGGGTTTAAGTTGGGTGTGGATATTCTTTGTTTTTCTAAAATGTACTCCTAGCAATGGTAAATGTCGAGTAAACAATTTAAATCATAAATCCATCAGTTGTTTCAGCTGAGATCTGAAGCAATTTTTACCAAATTTTCTGATAAACAGTTTTTTACTTGACTTTACTTTAACATGTTTCTTATTGCTTTAAACTACAGTAGAGTTTAAATATTAAAAAAATTATTATTTTTCCAAATGGTTCTACAACCTCCATAATGAGGTCAGTTTATGCTAATGGAGACCTTGGAGACAGCTGCTCCAAACTATTTTGACATTGCTGATGGTCTAAAGCCAAGGACGTGCATCTTTTGTTCTTCCTTTGTAATAGTTTTCACCTTGTTGTAGAAAAAAAAAATCTTTCTTACAGAGTCAGAGGTTTTATATATTTGGGAAAGTGTGCAATTTTATTTCACCGTTTTCTAGGTTTGAATCAGAGTGATAAAGAGTTGTATTCCTAGAACCTAGAATCATTTGTTTTAGAAAAATCAAAGTATTAGCAGTCTTCTACATGATTGTTATCTATAAAGGTATGTTAAATTTTTATAATTAAACAAAAGCTGGGAGTGAAAATGACAGAAAAGTTTGGAAATAAAATGGATTTTAAAACAACTTAATCCCTGCATAGTTAGCTGTTTTTTAATAGAGAGTTGAATACTTTTAATTTAAAAAACTCAGGATGGTATAACACCTTTCAACAGGGGAGTATCAAGCAATGACTTTCCCTGTCTGGAAAACCTTTGCAAGAAAATCATCAAGGAGAAGCAGCCGTTTGAAAGGCTGGAAATAAAGAAGGAAACTCTGCTGGAAATGTTTAAGGTACGATATCACACAAATAGGTACTAAAGTAACTACAAAAGAAAAGATATGAAGAAGTCCTGTCACATCCTTTACAGTACAACAAGTTTAAGTGCCGCATTCTGAATGAGAAAGTCACCACTCCCACAACCACAGTTTACAGGTGAGCCCCAGGTTGAAGATTTTTTTGATGTGTTCTGGTTTATTTGTTGTAATTTACTGCAAATTCTAAAAAAAACCTGAAAAGCATGAAAAAACCACCACCATATTGTAAATCTTTTAAATTTACGTCTCAAAAACTGCTAACATTAACGGCGTTAACCTAAATTAGTGACTCTACTTTATTATGAACCTGGTTTCTGTATATTAGATGAAGTAACTAGAAATCCATCAGAGTTCTGATACAAGATAAGATTAAGAGTTACAATTATAATATATTTCACAATTAACACATTTAATATATTTTTTGTTTGTTTGATTTAGGCATTCATTGGAATTCATTTATATTAGAAGAACAATTTGAAATGTTCATGTTTACTTTTTTCACTATCAAATCTCAAACAGTATCCCTAAATATCCTATAATTTCAGATGTGGTCCTTTAATCGATTTGTGTCGGGGTCCTCATGTGAGACACACTGGGAAGATCAAAGCCCTCAAAATCCACAAGGTTTGTTCTCTTGCCTTTCTTTAAAGAGTTAAAAAAAACCATCCATCACATTTTGTGTTGTTACCAACTATATTTAGTTTGTTCCAAATCCCAGGACACATTACTCTGCGTCTTACTCTCATGGGATTTGGTGGACTGCAGTGAAAGCTTTATATTCTCCCTTTGTTCGGTGTGCTAGAATTCTTCTACCTACTGGGAGGGAAAGGCAGACATGGAAACCCTCCAGAGGATCTATGGGATCTCCTTTCCTGACCCCAAAATGCTCAAAGAGTGGGAGAAGTTTCAGGAGGAAGCCAAGAACAGAGATCATCGCAAACTGGGCCGGGTAGGAACTGAAATAAAAAGGCAGTGTGGGTGGGAAGAAGGGTTTGATATAATCTAGTATTTTACAAAATTAAATATTATTTCAAGAAAGTATAATTATAGAATAATGATAAAACTGTTTTTTTCTTTTTTTATATACAGATGCTGGTATTGCAGCACATTTGTACCTTAATATGTCCTTTTGACATATTGTACTATTGCAGCAGAAAATGTATAAATATATTTAGCTCTATTAAAGGAAGCTGTTGCTACAGGGTGTGTTCTTGTTTCTGTCCGTTCTTTGTAATTATGCTTGTGGAAAAGCAAGCCGAACAGAAGCACAAAGGCAGACCAGAACCGGTGTATAATGAGGTGTTGCATTTTGTTAAAGAGAAACCAGTTTGACCTCAGTGTTACCCATTTAAATTTTTCCATCATTCTTAACAAAAACCTTTTTTTTCCTGTGTTTATCAGGAGCAGGAGCTGTTCTTCTTCCACGAGCTGAGTCCAGGAAGCTGCTTCTTCCTGCCTAAAGGGGCCTTCATCTACAACACACTGATTGAGTTCATCAGAGTGAGTTCGGGCCGACAGGCCAACATCGGATAATTGCTTTGATCTCGCTCCAAGCTTTGAGAGGAAACGTCCTGGGTATTAGGCAGAGAGTTCAGTTTTGCAGGAAAACCTGAAGAGAATGCAATGATCAGACTGAGCAGCAATAGTCCTTCAAAAAGAGTAGAAAAGGGAGAAGCACAGTGAGCTTCAACATTTAACACACTCCTATTGTTCCTGTTTTATTTATGTGGCTGGTTTATGCCCTCGTAATAAATGGACATTTTACTGAGCTGGGAATTTGAAAAATTAAAAAACAGTTTTTTGTAGTTGGTATTATGATAAGGGATGCCGTTAAAATGAATTAGTAAAGTGATTCTTTGCATGTGGATGTCTTACACATTTAGTCAGTTTTAACATATTGCAGCATCCTAATGGAATTGGGTTATCAAATTAGGTTTTTCAAAAACTAAAAGGATTGTTGTGCCATGATCACTGAACTCGATGTTCCTTAGTTTGTGCTACAGAAAAATTCACTCTGCTATTTTCTATAAAGCTTGTCAACAGAGGGAAGCATGATGATCCTCAGATCCCCTCCATTCAGACTCTATGTCCTTGATTCAAAATTCAGTTCTTTTAATTTGAAAATGCAGAAAAACGTCTCTCTCTTTTTTTTTTTACTCGGCCTGTAGGGGGAAAAACACCCCATGACCTACCAGGTTATAGATGCATATGCTGATTGTTTAAGTGGTTACTCTTGAATCTCTGTCTCCAACTCCTCATTTTAAAAATGTCTCCCCACTCTTGAATTGGCTCGGCATCTCAAATTTGATGGTGTAAATATCCCAGTTTCCAATCCATTATCTTTTTATGCAGATGGAACCTCCCATTTCATTTAAAAGTATAATCCCTGATTCCTACCTTTTTGTATGGCTTTAAATCAGAGCAAACCCTGTCTATCAAAAGCCATGGCCTCAGAAGTGAACTAACACTTTTGTGAAATAAAGTGAAACATGTAAATTTAGATGGATTTGACAACATTGAAGAAAAGCTATTTCGTTCTGTTATAAAGGGTGAGAAATTGCTTTTCAAATAGTGGTTTTCAGAGTGCGCACTCGTACTAAAAAAAAAAAAACACATTGGAGGCAATTTCACTTTAACGTCGCAAAATGGATTTCAGACTGAGGACAGTTTGAGAAGTGAAATTTGGTTTTAAAAAGAAGCCATGTCTTTGCAAGCTTAAAAAAAGCCCCTTTGTCAAATCTAGTAATCAGTCACTCAAATACTTTAACTGTGGAAAATGTCCTATCATTTGCTCTTGAGTGTGAAGGTTTTTTATGGCTACATTCTGAATTGTAAACCAGATGACAACAATTATCAAAAGAAAACGGTACACAAGACAATCTAGGGCGTATTAACATGCTGATTTCAAGCAGTTTCTGAAAAAAACTATTTTTGTATCAATGATACTTATTTTATTTACAATATGTGAATAAAACCAACATGAAACAGTGATGTTTCATCTTTTTTTAGCAGATGTTAAAGTATTACTTTACCATAAAGTCTCAGTTTTTATTTTAAACCCCCTTTTTTTCCCTTTTCATGTGAGATGCTGTACTTGTCTCCTGCTTATCCAAAACTGGTTCGCAGGGGCAGCAATATCAGCAGAGATGTCCAGGTTTTCCCAGACACATCCATCACCTCCTCTGAATCTGAGGTGTTCCGGGGCTGGCGAGAGACTTGTTCCCGTCAGCGTGTCCTGGGCCGTCTCCTGGGCTTCCTCCCAGTTGGACATGCCTGGAACACCTCTGTCATGACCCAGACTTTATGACCCAAGGTGACAAAAGGAACACAGGCCGACCAGTAAATTGAAAGCTTTGCCTTCTGGCTCAGTTCCTTCCCACAACTGACGGTGTTGCGTCCAAATTACAGAGGCAGCCGCATCGATCTGTCTCTCGTTTTTCGTTCTCCCCTCACTTGTGTACAAGACTCTAAGATACTTGAACTCTGCCACTTGAACTGTCCTCCAACCTGGAGAGGGCCTTTTTATTTTTTTTTCTTTCGGAACCATGAACTCAGGCTTGGAGGATCTGATCTTCTCCAGCTCCTTCACTCTTAGCTTTGAACCACCCCAAAAAATTCTGTAAGTCTGGACAGGAGGGAGCATCATCATCAAAAAGCAGAGCTAAACCATCTCTGAACAAAGGACCGTTCCTCAAACCAGACCTCTAGCCTGAAACGAGAAATCCTCTGCATGAAGGTGATGAACAGGACTGATGACAGAAAGCAGCTCTGCTGGAGTCCAATAAGCACCAGGAAAAAAACTAATTGACACAAAAAGTCTCATTTCCAACAGCTTGTTTTTTTATTTCTTCAAACTGATATACTCCAATTTCTAAGTTTATAAAGTTCTTTGAGGAATATATTCATTTCAAAGATTTCCTTTAATCCTATTATGATAAATAATAAATCTAAATTCATGCTCTCGCCACATTTCTGCCCAGATATTCATCTGTTTAGGCAGTTAGTTATACTGCGGACGTGTTACTAAGACATCCTAAAGGTACATGCATCTTGTAAAGATCTCCCTGGTTTGTCTTTCAGAGCGAATACAGGAAGAGAGGATTCCAGGAAGTGGTGACACCAAACATCTACAACAGCAAACTGTGGATGACTTCAGGCCACTGGCAGCACTACAGCGAGAACATGTTCTCCTTTGAAGCTGAGAAGGAAACCTTTGCACTCAAGCCAATGAACTGCCCTGGTCACTGGTGAGACTCTTTCTCTAACAAGAAACGGTTTCAGTTTGCATTTTTCGTGGCAGTCAGAGAAGAATGAACATACATTTTTGAACGCTGTAAAATGAATGGGCTTGTTCTGTGTATGGAATGAAGGCCCTTCATCATGCATAATGTGAAGCTCGGCTGTGATGTTCAGCTCTGCTTCCTGTTGTAACCAGCTGCCATCGAGCAGAGAGGTTGATGTTTCTTTGCTGCTGTAGATTTTCAGTTCGGCTTTAGACTTGAAATGTTTTCAGATGAAAAATGTTCCAGTTCTGTTTCTTGCTGAATTCAGTGACATTCAGGATTTCTTTGTTTTAAAATCATTTTTTTTGTACTCCTCTAGTCTGTTATCTCTTCTCTGTAAATAACATTGCCTTCCAAGATGATGTTGGCATCACTTTTTTTTCAGTTCTTGAATTTATTCTTTCGCAGTTCAGTAAAGCAATTTAACAGCATTGTTATAACTTTAGATTGAATCTGCTTTGTTTTCACACTTGTGTTTTATTTGTTTTTCTCCTCTCTGCCTGGAACCAGTCTGATGTTTGATCACCGTCCTCGCTCCTGGAGAGAGCTGCCCCTCCGCATGGCCGACTTTGGTGTCCTGCACAGAAATGAGCTGTCTGGAGCCCTGACTGGCCTCACGCGTGTCCGCCGCTTCCAGCAGGACGACGCACATATCTTCTGCTCCATTGACCAGGTGAGGGCTCCCTCTTCAAAAATACCAATTTCTGGAGGAAAAAAAAACTGTGCGGTTAATAATTCGCTCAGAGTGTTGTTGCCTGAGGCAATATCCACTGAGGTTAAGGAGTACAAGTGAGGAAAAAAAGGGTATTTAAACTGGTCAGAAAAAAAAAATCTCAAGCACCTGTGTCCTTTTCTGCAATACTGACAATAAATGTGCAAGTCATTTAATAAAAATATATTTTTGTGTCAAATTATAGGGGAAAGGCAATAATAAGAAAAACATTCTGGCAAAAATAAGAGGTCAAATCACAGGGGTTTTATTGGAAAGATGTCAAGGCACAGTGGGCCTGATATTAGTGGTGAATGTTTTGTCATATTCTCATATAAAAGCTCCAAATCCTCCTTCTTCGCCCAGATTTTCTGCCAGTATCAATTAAACAAACCAGAGGTTTGGATAATTGAAGCAGATGTGTTTATTAGTGGGTTCTGATGCAGAGATGTTGGCTACAGCAGGCAGCCAGTCTGCTCAGGATTGTGTGTTTTCCTGCTAGTGCTGACGGATCATTTAGCTCTGTAATGCTCTCAGTGTAATATTGTTTCAGTTGAACTTTTTTGCATTACAAAGCAAAAGCTGAAAAAAAGTTTCCTTTTTCCAATTAAAAAAAACAAAACGTATGCAAAGTAAAAGGGATTTTCTTTTTGTAAAAAAGGGAATTCAATTATCTTGAAAAAACAGTAAATGTTTGGTTCTGATTGTTAATCTCTCATGTCTTTTTCTTTCGAGTGGATGGTGATGGATTGAATAATTTTCTTGAGCCCTGCATCCTTGCTAACAGATTATTAGCATTATTTATTTACATGGTTTTAACATCAAACAATACCTGGGAATGCTAAATGATCTTGGCTAATAGATCACCACATCTGCAACATTAGGGCTGATAAACTGAAGCTGAACACAAAGTTTACATCAGGATTTCTTAATACATCAGAGAAGTAATATGAGATGATTATTAAAAACTGTTCAAATTAAAGTTTGATTAACCTAATGTATTGATAAACCTGTTATTTTGGAACTAGATTGAAGATGAGATTAAGGGCTGCCTGGACTTCCTGCGTACGGTGTATGATGTGTTCGGCTTCACCTTCAAACTCAACCTTTCTACAAGACCGGAGAAGTTTCTAGGAGAACCAGAGATCTGGAACCAGGCAGAAAAGGTACGTTCTGTTTCTAACTGTATGTCAAAACATATAAACAACACTAAGATGCTGTTAGAAGTCACTGCATTTGCAGAAGAAACTGTAGTGAGGTTTGATGAATCTAGAGAAAAATAGCACTTTTTTTCTTCTGAACAGCTTTAATTCCATCAGATTAAAAGCTTTTTCCTTTCCAGAGGTTTAGCTCAAACTTTTCATTTGATTATAAATCATTCATTTGGTTTTAAATTCTTTTAACTTGCTCAGTTTGTTTTTAAATGAGAGCAGATCCCACCCCCCCAAAAATGAGAAAAATAAATAACAACAATACCTATTTCCTTTGTAGATGTCAATGTTCAGATACTCCCCCAGACTTCTAGAAAGTCTGAGAGATTTTTGTAGGACCTTTGATAAATGACAGCTGATAGAAAAAAATGCTGTTTCAGGTGCACTTGGGACTGTGAGGGTTTACTGACAGACTTAAAATGGATGAAAGAGAGGTTTGTTGGCAGGTTGAGTTGGTTAGCTGACTGGTGACATATTATTGCATGTGCATCTTAATGTTTAATTTCTATAACCAGTTGTCCTTAAGAGTTGAAGTATAATCTGAATTTCTATCAAGATAAAGACTTTTTTTCTCCGTAGATAGATCTAATTTCAAATATTCATATATTTCCCGTTTTCAGGGTTGCTTTACTTCGTTCTACTTTTGAGTTTTGCAATTATTATTTTTTTTTTTGTTTTTCCTTCATCTTTTTAATTTTGGAAATGTAATATTTTCCTGACTGCTGGGCTTCAGATGCTGTTGTTTTTTTCTGCCATGTCTGCGATACGAAAAGCTTAACCAATGATTCATTTCTACAAATAACTTTATTGTTAATATTAGTAATTCACTGCAACCCTTTAATTATACACATGGATCTAAATATCTAGAACTATTTTTTTTCACCATTTCATTTCAAATGTTGAAATAAATAGATTTCCTATTTGCAGCATGGATCCTTTTGGACCGTATGTTACAGCTAACTGATGGATAACGGTAAATGCTCCAGTTTCAGGTGGCTGCATGTGCAGGCTTTTATAGCACTTAGGCGCACACCTTGTAAATCTTCACACGCTTGAAAAGGCTTCGGTTTACAATCCTCTTAAGACTGCGGTTATCCTCGTTACTTATGCACCTTTTTCTGCTGCCCTTTTCTTTTCTGTTCAACTTTTCATTAATATTGTTGGATACAGCCCTGTGTAAACAGCCTGCCTCTTTAGCTACGAGCGTCTGTGGCTTACCCTCCGAGTTTATGGCGTAAATCCCGTCTGCTGGACAGCTCTCCAGTCAGCAGTCTTTCCTGTGGTTGTTTAAGCCATAAAATCTTCTGACTTTTAACTTGCCCTTTTAAAATGATTTTCCAATTTGAGATGCGCCTGTAAGACATTACAGACAAAAAGTCGTTTTACAGAGATGTGGTTTAGTGCAGTAATCTTTTCATTACTGTAATGATTATAGTTGTTAGAATTTATGGGGTTTTTTTATACTACTATATTTAAATCTCTTAGTCTATTGATACATTTTTCTGTATGAAGAACTCCTGGATTTTTATCGCTTGTTTAAAGTTTGCAGAAAACGGAGATGGAAAATAGTATAAACTCTGAAGCAACATAACATTATGTGGAGGCATTAACATTTCTCAGCGCAGTGATGTGTTCCAGATGAACCTCCTTGCTTTGCTCGACAGCACTGTTTACCTCTATATTGCTCAGCCATCAATATTGTTGTAAAGCAATATCAATCATTTGTCTCTGTAGCAACTGGAGAACAGCTTGAATGAGTTTGGGGAGAAATGGGTTCTCAACCCTGGTGACGGCGCTTTTTACGGACCCAAGGTGAGCGGCGAGCAGAAGCATTGATTTTAGTTCAGCTGTAAATCTGCCCTATGGAGGGCTGCTGATCACGTGTTTTTATATGTCTACAGATTGACATTCAGATCAAGGATGCCATCGGTCGATACCATCAGTGTGCCACCATACAGCTTGATTTCCAGCTACCCATACGCTTTAACCTCTCCTTCGTGGGGTAATGGTTCTACTGCTGTTTATTACAAGATAGAAAGATTAAAAACATCATTGCTCTTGCAAAACCTGTTAATTAACTGTTCACATTTTTTGAGTCCCAGTGTAAGTAAATATCCTCCTAAAACATAATATTAACCTATTATTAAGATCTCCTGTTATTGAGTAGACAACCCATCACCTAAAACCTTTTTACAGTTTACCCTTTTATATTTACAGCTTTACTTTGTTTCTACTTGGAAATGACACTCAGAAGATGAAGAAACTGTAAAAGTTTATGAGATACAGGATTTCAGTGTAAAGGCCTCCTTACCATCACCCTAATATTTGCTTACAGTCTGGCTCCATTATGGTATCTTGCTGTGTTGTTGAAGTTTAAATCTTTCCGACCAAACTTAAGCTTTATCATTTCTTTTTAAGGATACTGGAATAGTCACATAATAGCTCATATCCTTCAAAAAAACTTATATTGTTCTTGCTGAGGATGATCATTTCTTCCAAAGGCTCCATTTGCTAAAATGCTTGGCTAACCAATGTTCTTGGCAGCCACCCATACTAGTTGTAATCATGCTTATTAGTTTAAGTCACAATGTTGTCATTTCATAATTGTTTTAGTCGAGTTCAGGTTAACTTTGGTTGAAAAGAAATTGTTTTCTCCATCTTCATAAAAGGTAAATCTGTAAAGAAATGCACATTTAACCAGGCGATTTTCTCTCCTTATCATTCTCAGCTAATGCAGTTTTGCCTCATTTAGTCTCCATCTCCTACATCCTTACACGTCATTTCTCCAAACTGCGTAAACAAACATTATGAGCTAAGGCTGCAACTAAGGATAATCTGTTGATTATTTTTTTTTTTGTTTCATCAATTAATAATCAGATGGTAAAAGATTCCTGAAAGAAGAATTATACCAGGTGAAATTAAAACTTTTCCACCTGAGGAGTTCTGGATACAGCATATTGATGGACGAAAAAGTTTTTTTTAATCATGCATTCAATGTATTCATATATTTATTTTACAATTTTAGTATAAATTCTGCTCTAAGTGGGGGGGGGGAATCTGTCAGCTAACGGTATGTTTTAGAGTTTTTATAGTCCAGTTAATGATTAATCAATTACTAAATTAACTGAGATTGTTTCAATAATCGATTCATTACGATTAATCTGATTAATTGCTTCAGCCCTAATATGAGCCCTGAAACTCTTTGTGTTTACAAGTCACAACAATAAATGATCCCTGACCTTAATGACTAATAATTAACTCTGAAAATATACAATAAAGGTAACTGGTCATTTTGAACCAAGTTGATCAATGCAATGATCAATCCATTTCAAGCAATGTAAACGGATTTAAACGCATTATATCACAGGAGCGC
>JAUZNJ010076098.1:14593-24830 GCA_034780135.1 Jordanella pulchra
ACCAAGTTGATCAATGCAATGATCAATCCATTTCAAGCAATGTAAACGGATTTAAACGCATTATATCACAGGAGCGCCCATCAAGCTCACGAGCTGCTTTTTTATCTTTTATTTATGTGATCAGTTAATGTAACAGCTGGGCAACAACAAGGTTTTATAAAACACTAAAATCTCATGGCTTCATGCTGATCTGATAGCTTTTACCCTAAAGGTACCAGACTCTACATTTCATAGGCAAGGTTACCTGAACTGTAGGGGCCACCATTGTTGTTAGCTGCTGCTAAGAACTTCCAGGAGCATCTTTTAGGGAGCGCTCGATGGCGTGTGGAAATGAGAGTTGGAGACGTAAAGGTTGTAGCTGAAGAAAGCATTTCTGTATTGGGTGTAATAAAGTCAAAGACGTTACATTATCTCCACCTGTATGAGCCTCCCTCCACCTAGATCTGGAGGATATGGCCAAAACTGGAATCATGATGTATGACTCTTCATTTTGGTTGATTCTGTTATGGACATAAACAATTTAAAGACCTTAGGGTAAAAGCCCACAACATATTCCTGTACAAACATCTTAACGTAATTATGCCAAGTCCATGACCCTCGTTAAATATAACATTTTAAAGATTATTGTTTTCAAAAAAAAATAGCCAGCCTCAGATAAAATCCACATTTAACCAGATGAGCATCTCTCCATCCTCGTATTCTTCAGTCCATGGCTTCTTGCCTCTATCAGTTTCTCTGTCATCACTTCCCTTTATTTTTTTGTTACTGTCAAATGTTCAAGGAGACGAACACACCTAATCCTGAGAGACTCTTATCTGTCTATCCATATAATAAATGGGCAAAACATTCCCAACTAGTTCTGAAAGGTCCCCGATAATTCTCAAAGATTTCTCCCTGTCATACCCCTCTACTTTAGATTTGACTTAAGGTTTCCTTTTTTTCTATTGTTTTGAAAAAGAAAAACAAAAAGCTTGCTTTATTTTATACTTTTCACCTTTAGTAAAACATTTACAGATCCAAGTTTTTGCTTTTTTTATTTTTCCTGGCCAAACCAAACGTTAAAAAACAATAGTAACGTTTGAAACAAATTATCTCAGCAAGGATCAGCTCAGTCAAAACAAAATAAACAAATTCACTCATCCAATGTCACAGGATGGTTACCTGTCAGTGGTGACAAGCTGGCCCTCGCCTCTTCTTTAAAAGCTGCACTCAGCTTTTCTGTCCTGACTGCGTCTTTGAGCCGAGCGAACAGCTGTTGCTTTACAAGCAACAACTTTCTGCACACAACAATCTTTTTTCTCATTCATTAGACACTAAAGTCAGAGACATTCCTGGGGACAACCTTTGCGCGCTAACAGGTTATCCAGAACAGGATTTGATCACATTATAACTGGAGCCCATTTTGGAGCTCAAATTTATTGTGTTGGAGCTTAGCAGCGGACCAGCAGCAGGTCTCTGGAATGCCAGCCAGTGATAAACTGTAACCACAGACTGCAGCGTATATCAAAATACCAAAAATGTTTCCAAGATCATATCCCCTTAATGCATAATATCTAGAAATGTAATTGGTTTGATTGACCTACGAACCAAACATCAACCTTTTAGTCTTTTTCTCCCCACACGGTTCGTCATCAAAGAGCCACGTTTATTTCTTTGTCTTGTTACTGCCAGGAACAGAAAGCTTAAATCAAAATACTGTACTCTTTGCACAAAAAAGGGTGTGCTTTTTAAAAATAGGAAATATAAAATGTCCTTGAACTCCTTGAATCCAGTTGGGAGTTCCCTCATCATTATATGTGGGGTATCCTATCCAACAAACTGCGTTACATTGTACTATACCACCAATTAGAACAGGTCCACACATTGTAGTACTCAAAATAATATTGGTGCAAATTCCAACACACAAATCACCATCCCAAACAGGAAGGGGTGATTGGATGTAATATTTAGCAGCATATTATATGTTAAGTGTCAGACATTCAGACTCTGCATATCAACAGGATATTTTTCCAGTTAGTTGAACTCTCAGATGCCCTTATTACCACATTGAATGCACATCTTTAGAGTCTTTTATAAAGTTGCAGTTTTCTATTCTTTCTTATTCTGCAGTCATGATGGTGATGACCACAAGAGACCGGTGATTATCCACAGGGCCATTCTGGGATCAGTGGAGAGAATGATCGCTATTCTCACTGAGAACTATGGAGGCAAATGGTTTGTGAACATTCACAGTTCAATGGATTGGTTGAAAAATGGGGACAAAGTCTAAACGATGGTGACATCCACTTGTTTGGGTTTGTGACAGCTACTTCCTGGATAATTTGAAAGAATAGAAATGTATCCCGTTTGTCGGGCTGGAGACATTTTCAGTACCTTCTTACATTCTGTGTTTGCTGTTTCAGAAGTCAAATAATGTCAAACAAATTCAGAAATATTCTCCTCTTTTTCAGGCCACTGTGGCTTTCTCCCAGTCAAGTGATGGTTGTACCTGTGGGACCAACCTGTGAAGAGTATGCTGAGAAAGTAGGCACTCACTCACTTTATAACACAATGACACATTTCAGGGACCATAAGTTACCCTGAAGTTGACAAGTATCTAAATTTACCACCAGCCTCCAGTCATTTGTCTTTTCTGTCTTATTGGGGTGCATCTTGTTTGTAGCTCAGCCAGTGTATAGTTGTGCTAATATCATAGAACTATATGGGAGTCTCAAAATAATGATAGGATTGGGTGCTTAGAATAATAATTGGCCTTTTCTAGCTTCATTTAAGTACTGAATTAGCAGATGGATGGAAGAAATGGTGAATAAAACAAAGTGGAGTAGAGAGTTGTGGATGGATGCCTTAAACAAGGAATATGTTGGAAAGAAAGGAAATTGTTTGGTAACTAAAAGGGAAAAATCGGTTTTAGTAGTGGGCTTTCATTAACATAATTATTGATTAGAATAACAGGAGGGAAGAAAGGATTGGATTAAAGAAAGAAGAGCCAGGATTGATGGAAGATTTGTTAAAGGAATGGTTGATTGGATGACGTATTAAAGTAAAAGCTTTGATGTATGATTTATTCTAGGCCAAAGTTGATTTGCAAAAAGGACGGTTGATCGAAAGGAACAACTGATTTTAGAGAAGAAAGGTTGACGACTGATAGGATCTATTAAGATAAATGATTGGGAAATGAAAGAAGGAATGAATGAGGAGTGAGAAGGATCAGTGAGCTTAGATCTAAAAAATGTACAGTGACACTTAATAATTCAGAGAAACATTTCTTAAAACTAAAGTCTTCACTGGGTGTAAACAATTTATCCGTTTCCATCTTCAGCAACAACAATCTGTTTTATAAAGATTTATTTGTGCTGGAATGCACTTAAAAATAATGTCTCTTGCTCTTGGCAGAGAAACACCTTCTGCTTATTTCTGTCTAAATGACAACATTTCAGCTAGAAACCTTTTCCCCACAGAATAATAACTGTTATGCACAGTTTGCTAGAAACTTACTCTGAACTTGCAAATGAATTTAGCAGCAACCGTCAATTAAATGGATTTGTGCACCAAGCTTTAGGTCCCTGTCAGAGCCGACTCAGCGCTACTTTGAAATGAAAGCTATTATAAGATTTTGAGCTTCAAACTCACTTCTGTTCTTTTTCAACATAATTCTGTTTTTCTGATCTTTTAAATTAGGAATTTGCTGTAAAATAGAATATATTATTTCAGATGAAAGCAAAGCATTGGTAAACACAGAAAGTGTTGCAGAAAGTTTCCTATTTTCAAAATGCATCCATTTTAGAGACTCTTTAACTAGATATTGTAGTTGCCTCTTGGTTTATGCTACATTTTGACACAGACTGCAAAGATGTTGGTCAAAATGTTGCAGTTTGCATGTAGTTCAGGTCACGGCAGCCATTTTTTCAGGGTTCAGAGCAGCAGGAGCTGCTGATGCAGAGTGGCGTCATTTGATCGGACTAACATTGTAGAACGATTAAACTTTAAAAATTAAAGTTTTCTCTTACTGTGGTTGACTCCTTAGGTGAAGAAGGAGTTTCACAATAACGGCTTCATGACAGACGTGGATCTTGACCCCGGCTGCACTCTGAACAAGAAGATCCGCAACGCACAGTTGGCACAGTACAACTTCATCCTGGGTCAGTGACAACTTGTGTTTATTTTAGTCTAAAGCTGTTTTCTCCTTCTCTGTCCAGCTGAGTATTGATTTTGTTTTGTTTTTTTTTCTTGTGTATAAAATCCGCTTTTTTTTTTTTTTTTTTTAAAGTGGTGGGAGAGAAAGAGAAGAACAGCAACACTGTAAACGTACGCACTCGGGACAACAAAGTCCACGGCGAGCGCAGTGTGGAGGAGTGCATCGAGCGTCTCAAACAGCTGAAGGCTTCCAGGAGCAGAAACGCAGAGGAAGAATTCTGAGCTCGCTGAGACGTCTTTTCTCGACAGGACCTCAATTAAACTTACTAAAATTTAAGATCAACTTTTTAAGGGGAATATAAAGAACTGAAAGTTGGATTTTTTTTTTTTTTTTTGTCAGAAATCCGTTTTTGTTGAACTAATGCAATCTTTTTTTTTCTGTTGTCTTCCATTACTTGTCTTCAGGTTATCAAATAGCAGCTGCTCCCAATGCAATGAAGTAAAGTGTTCCTTTCTGTTTTATTTTGAATGTCATATGGTGAGGTCTTCAAACAGCTCAGAAAAACAATCCTGTAAATGAATAAATAGCTTCCTTAAACACCTGTTTCCATGTTACATGTTAATTGAAAATGAGGGGAAATGGTTTATTTTAATGCTCTTCCATTGTCTTTTTTTCCACTCATTATTTCTACAGGGAATGTATGAGATACAATTTTGATAATTAAACTGTTTTTAAAGACTGCTGCTTTTTGAAAGACATGATTTACAGGGAATCCTATGAACTAAATATTAGATCTGTAAAGACAACTTGGTATCAAGTTTGTTTTTTATTGGTCAGAATAAAACCAATAATCTAATAATACTGAATGGAGAGGCTGAAAATAGACCTGCTCAGTAAAAAAGCATCTGACCTATTAAGCAGACAACAGTTTATTTAACCTTCCATGGACTTGTTTTTGTTGTTTGTTTTCATTTACCTCCAGGACTGTATTATGACTGCTGACTTTCCTTTTGTAAAACAAATACATCTTCATTGCGAACGAGCCAAATATGAGCACATTTTTTTATCAGATGCACCAATTAAGGGACATGAGTGAGAGTATTTAATTTTCACAAGAGATGAAGAGGTTTTGCTTGGTAATTTAAGCATTTATGAGGCTTTCAGTGATGCTGACTTGCCACTATCAAAACCTCAAGGTTGCTTGCAAATGGGAATTTTGCACTTAAGTATAAATATAAAACGTAAAAGTAGAGCAATGGAAGTTGTTTCCCAAATTGTTGCTATTTATTGAAACACCACCCTGGATCTGAAGCTTTCATTCTGTACAAGTCCACTCTGGCACAGAACTGGGACTCCGGGACCTTGGTTTCCAAATGTAATGATACTTGTTTTTCCCCCATTTCACAGAAACATTTTTATTTCCTTTATTTTTGGCCGAGCCAACATGCTTGAGTGGCCTAACAGGGAGGTTTTTGTGCATGTCCTTGATATGTTTGTTAGGTTAAAGCTTAGAGTCCAGCCTCATCCCAAACCTGCATTTTTAAAATGTATTTATTTTGCCCATACATGCTTTTTTTTTTTAAATCAATTTCTCCTTACACCAACCTTTCCATTAATATACTTTCATAAAGAACTCTTTGCAGTCAGCTTTTTCAATAATCTAATATGCCAGAGAAACATATTTCTTATCTAATTGTTCGTTTTAAGCCTTGGGAATGATTTTAGTATATCTTTTGAAATTGTACTAGTGAAATAAATCAACTTTAATGATATTACTTATTGATTAACTTTTAGCGTGAGTTAAACTCTAAACAGACCTCTTTGTTTTAAGCTTCTTAATGAGTGCATCTTTTCATTGCAGCAGAGTATTTCGAGTTGTATAGGAATAACCGATGCAGAGCTCTCACAAATGGGCTTAAAATATTAAATATTGCACATTAATCACAGCTAGAACCAGACTATTACTGCACATGCGTTTTAACAGCTGTGATGTATGGTTTTAGCAACACAAAAATTACACCAAAAATATTTCTAGAATAAACTCATTTGGTCATTTTTTTATTTTAATTCAACAGTGTGGAGTTGCTTTGTTTAGAAAGTAATTGCCCTTAAATAATGCAAACATCTTTTGTTATCAATTCAAAAGGGCAGAGAGTCTAAATGTGTTAAAGTAAAATATGCTTCAGAAAAGACTAATATCTGACTGCAGGTCAGCAGTTATTAAAACATTCTGCTCTGGTAGATCCACAAAATTATAATATGTTAAATAAAGGTCATCAGTTGATTTAGCTGATTTACACTAAATATAAAAAAAGAATTCCATTGTTAATTTCTTATAGTGGGATACAAACCTGAATTATTTGATACTCTGTCATTTTCATTGGGTGTGAGCGTTACATTTACACCTGTTAAATTTTTAAAATGCAAAACTGCTTCTTTTCTAAAACAAAAATATGCCAACAAATACTTTTGTTGTGGACCCATTTTCTTATTTATTATTAAAAAATACATCGTTTTTTTTAAGTCTCAAAGTATTACAGTATCTTTTAAACACTGAATAAGGTTAAAACGCATCACTTCATTTTGTTGGGTGGTAACTTGTTTTAAAAGCTCTTTTACCAATTGTGGCCACAAGGGGGAACAGCTGAAACAGGATCCTCTGTGTGGGGAAACAGGGAATTGTGTGCATGTCAGTGGAGTGTGGGAGACAAAAACATTTTGATAAGGGGTTAATGAAAAGTCAGTGTAGCAGGAAAGTGTCAACAGAGTGGAGGAGTACAACCCAAAGTCTCTCAGGATTTGGCTGCTCAGTGGAGTCCCAGCCTGTCCGAGAATCCCAGCTTGTTCCGTTGAATCTCTCCTTCTCGCCTGACTGATGGACTTGTTCACAGAGGGTTACTTTGCTTCACTGAGCGAAGCAAACTTCTCAGCTCCTGTGAAGAACTTTTTTTTAATCTACTGATATATTGAACTTCTTTTCTCTTCGCTGTAAGCTGTTCCCCAGTCACAAAAAATAAGATGAATTTAATATTAATTTGATTTTTTTTTTACACACAGAGTAAAGAGACTGGCAACATCAAATGCTGACAGTCAGTAAGCTTTGAATATGTTAAACATGTTTCCACAACGTTTAAAAACTTTTATGTCAAGCTGTGGTTTACCACTTATTCACTTTTTATTTTTTATTTGATTTTCTTAAAATCCTCCCTTGACTGCCTTATCTCAAAATCATCAAGTTGGTTTACTTTCTAAAAAGAAAAAAACAAGAACAAAAACTAATCTGTACTATGTGGTGTGGATTCCCTTAAGTCAGTGCTTTGTGGAACCACCTTTTACTTCCAGCAGCTTTGCACACAAAGAGACAAATATTTTCACCCATTCACCTTCGCTTAGTTATATTGTAGATATAATTCATAGCTTTAGCAAGATGATCTAAATTGTAAATCTTTATTGAGATTGTGGCTATGGTTGTATGTTTTGAGGTCGTTGTCCTGCCTCAGTCTCAAATCTTCTGCAGCAGGTTTTCTCTTCATTAAGCTCCACCCACTGCCTCTGACAGAAGGCTTCATTTTAATGTGACAAAATGTTTCAGTTTTTAAATCTGTTATTGAAACTCTGTCATCTGTTTTAAATTGTGCTTTTAACTTTGACACATATTAAAAAGAGATAAGTAATCTGTTTATTAAACAACAATGAAAAAATAACACCCATTCTTTTAATGCAAGACTGCTTTTATAAACCATATCACATCATTTTCCATCATGGTTCTAAAAAGATGTGTTTGTCTTGTTTTGTTTTTCTGTCATCTCCAAGACAACTGTCAGCAGCCGATGCAGTCATTCCCTCATCCTGTATGATGTATGTAAAGTCTTTTTTTCCCCTTTACTTGTTTTCTTTTTTTTTTCACAGCATGATAGCTGAAAGCCAAAAAGCCTTTTCTCCGTGACACGTCAAGGTTCCTACCTACACTCTGTCTTTTCTTCCTGGAGCTGTTTTGCTTCTGGGCCAAACAAATGCATACTTGACTCGTTACCAACCCTTTTCTCTTCCAACACACCTCTGTGTCAGAAAAAAAAAAAAACGCCTATCATCCCTGCACACACATACACACCCTCCTTTTGCACCATAACCCCTCTGCATAAATGCAACAAAACCCCAAATTATGGTCAGCCACTCATGAAGTTAGTTTTGCTTGGGAAAAACCAACGCTGCCAGCTTCAATATCATAATGTCACCAAATTATATGGTTCTAATTAGGAACTGTTTGATCACACTTTCTGGCAGCTGGAATGCTAGCATGTGACCTTAGTGGGCTTTTTTTTCTCATATCAAAAATATGACCTCTGTTTCTGACCCAGCATAATTAAGAAAACCACTTTACACCACGGAGAGGGCTTCGCTAGCAGTCACACCCTGAATGCAGCCAACAGCAACCATTCAGCATAGATTTCTGTGATAACAAGTCTGAAGGATTTGCAAACATGAAGTAGCTGCATGTACAGAGACTGAAGACCGAAACAATATTCCAGGGTTGAACTTTGGCTGGTATTTCATTTTAGGAGTTTTGCATATGAATCCAGCACTTTAGTCTTAGACATATTTTTAATATTCTGATTCCTTTTCTAGTTTTCATTATTATAGCAATCTAGATATCAGTTTAAAATGATAAATAACTAATCCTTATGGCTATAAGGAGTTAACACAATTCCTTTCCTCAGCGACACACATCTGTGTCACGGTTTATAAAAAAAACTGTACAGATTGATTTAATTGTTCCTGTTTTATAGACAGGAATCATACCATTTTTTTTTAGCATGGAAAAATAAATGCTGTAATGAAGACAGTAGAAACAGCTGACCAGATATCAGAGTTACAATTTTGCTATGATAGAGCTTATTTTCCACAAATGTGTTTCTTGTTTTTGTTTTTAGGAAAGCCAAACACCATTTCAAGTGAACATAAAAACATCTTTCTGGAAAACTGAGGAACTTATTTCAAGTTTTGCCATTTCTATTAGGCTTTTGGAATGAGATACCTAAAATGAAATTTTGACAGAAACAAAGCTTTTGTTATGCAGAAAATGCTGAGAGTAGCATGCAGGGCCGATCTAGAGGGGGGCAGGGGGTCCATAACCACCCTAAGCCAATTATTGGCCATCCCTTCCAGGTGATTTGTTGTTCCCGATTGGATATAATTCTCCGGCTATGGAATAAGCAGTTCTCTTCTAAACCAGAGGGTGGCAGCAGTGAAACCATCATGTAGAAGGTCCTACTTTGACAATTTCAAGTTGAAAAACTTGAAAACAAAACTGAGAACAACATTACAGCAATTAATTATTCACAGCACTATACTACAATTACAGCTACAGTGTGTAATTTTCAAGGACAAAGGATAAATGCTCTTGACAGGTTATTGAGTGGCTTTTAAAAAACAACGTTTTTAATTTAGCCCAACTTATCTAATCTTCCGCCATTCTGCTTCTATCCTCCTCAGTTAGCCTTTACAGCTACCCCAGGCTAGCAGTAGCCTTCAGCACTCTGTTTGCCTGGCAGGCTTCCCTGATCTACCACTGTGCTCCTCAGCTCTCATCCTGAGCTAGCAGCAGCAAGCTGCCGCCTCTACCACTGTAGTTTCTTAGCACAGCTGGCCGCCTCATACGGTTTCTGGAGCTCTCTAAACAGCTGTTCTCACACTGATTTCCTGCTTCTCCTGCTTGAACTCAGAAATGCAGTCTCACCTTACCTCTGTTGTCCAGGTGATTCGTCCCCCTGTTTTGGCCACTCTGACCAAAACAAACATGAACCAAGTACAGGAGACCGATGCTAGTCCGCTAAGAAAACAAACTCTTTTAAAACATAACAGTCGGTGCTTGACATTGCTCGTCTTTATAATGACCGACCTGTTGCCGGTTGGGCCGATGTAAATCTAGTTGACATAGATAATTTTATAAATAGAAGATTATTTGACTGTGCAATATATGTCTGACTGTGCAAGATGTGAATATAATAGTCAATACCACTACCTCACTGTTGTTTATTACCTATTACACTTTAATGTAAAAAATCCACCTGTATATAAGTCATCCTGATTGTAAATAAGTCA
>JAUZNJ010076109.1:0-24829 GCA_034780135.1 Jordanella pulchra
GTATATATATGTAAATTATCCTTTTTTTTATTTAGAAAAACCTGAAAGGTAAACAAGCGTGTGTCGGCTTGTTATGTCCACCACAAGTGTTTAAACAAATATAACAAATATGACTGAATGAGCAACTTACCTTTTTTACCAATTGAACCTCAATCATTCAATTTTTATAACTGGACAAAAGATTTTAAAAATCATGCCTAATAATTAGTAAAGATACTGTATATGACCGTACTATGTTTTCTTTTTTAAATAAAGAAGACAAAAGAGTGCAGAACGTATGTAGCACAGGTGTTTAAAGACAATATTTGGCTGTTTTTATGCTATTTTCTCATCATGTCTCCATCAGCCAAGGCAGGGCGTGTGCCGCTGACACATTAAAAGGTGCTGAAAGGCAGTAGAGAGAAACAGGAGCTTGGAATCTGATGCACTTTGTCTTTATCTTCCCTGTAAAATAACACCGTGCTCCATAGTCATTTATCCAGCTGAAGACATGCATGTGGAGGTTTCTGTATGCTCCCTCCAGTAAGTGTGTGTGAGAGTTTGCGTGGGTGTGTGTGCATGTTTGTGAAGGAGGGATTTTTCTACATACACATATCATTTAAACTCCTGATTCCACTCCTGTGCAGGATATTTCCATGTAAGTGGTTGTATTGGTGTCCATGTTTGTTTGCATTTGTGAGTTCTTTTGCATTCTGATTTTTCCTTCACTTTTGTGCGCGTTTTTGTGTGTGAGCAGGCATAAGTGTGAGGTTGTTTGATTGTTTCACCACCTGTGTCCGCCGTGTCCACAGATTAGTGCCTCCCACCCTGACACTCAAATCAAACATGGCTCGGATTTCTCAGCTGTCTTTTGTGTTGAGCGTGTTAAGCGATTTTTAAAGTGGTCCTATCCGGTTTCTCTTCTGGCCTGAGTGGGCAAAGTCTTGGTAGATCTATCTCAGACTTTCTCCCCCAGATTAGTTTTCCTTGTCCCATTTTTTTTTATCGATGTGACAAATAGAATACAACATCAAAGTGAGAAAGCGAATCCTTTGTCGCTTTGGAATGCATTCCAATTAAAAGTTTAATCACTGGGAGCTTCAAAGCCACCAGAGAAGCATTTGTCATCTGTTGTGTCCATTCCGCAGATGAGCACACCCCACTCGTCTACTGATTTAGTATTTCCTTGGCATCCTATTTGCATAGTTGAGGAAAAGCGAATGAACCGGGGTGTATGTGTGCACGTTTGTTTGTGTGTGTGTTGGCTAACGAAGTGGCCTGGAGAGTGCATAGATGGACACTTGCCAAGCAACACCCCAACGCTTATTCCCAGTTGTGCCCCCCCACCCCTTGTGCATTGATGAGTGTCCCCACTTTAAAGGCTCACAAATTCTGCTCTCTTTGACAATGGTTAGGTCAGCTTAGATAAAGCATGTCCATTAGAGGCAATTGAGTAGGGGGACAGAGTGACAGAGACGGACGGGAGGGCAGAGAAGGAGGGGAAGGAGTAGGAGGGCTGTGACAAACTCAAAAGGTGGCCATAACTCTTCTCGTCTTAAAGGGAAATTTTGAAGTTTGTTGTTTTGTTTTTTTTTTTAAGATCTGATAAGTGGTTCTGAATCAAATTGCTTTTAATTAGGTGTTCCTGAGAGGTGGCAGCCATTAGCAAGCTTATTAGCCTACTGACAGTTTTTGGATTTTATCTCCAGCTTCAGTAAGGCATTATGTATCGCGCTAAATCAAAACCCTGTTTTGTAATCTCATAGTGCTTTCTTATTATCTTCTACTATTTTCTGCTTCATCTTCCGCGTTTCCATCTCTGCCTCACTTTGAGAGGATAGTTTGTGGTTTTGTGGTGACGCGAGTTGATAGCTGGCGGTCGGTGGCTGATCTGTACAGGCTTAAGAGGAATCCATCTGTGACTGTGTGGTTGCGGTTGACTCAGACGGTTGCAGACCGACTGCCCGAGTGACGTTATAGAACGGTACTCGTGATTAAAGCACAGGACTTGATCATCATAAGCCATCTTGGCAGCTTATCCAATATGTGTGCTACCTGCTTTTTATTTGAGCAAAGATATGTGCATAGAAATGAATTAAGACAGCTGGAATATCGGTAAGGATGGTTTTTAGTAACTGGAAGTCACTCAGGATATAACTGAAAAATGGCATTGGCCACAACTGATGGCCCATTCCAAACAAATAAATAGTTATTACAAGTGTTTTTAATAAGAGGGTCAAATCGCCCTCATAAATGAGGCTGTCATTTTAACCTGAAAAAGTACAAATAAGTTAAGAAATTAATTAGGGAGGAACAAATTTTTAAGAATGACATAAATGCCAATAGACTTATGGTAGTACACGTAAAAACTGTTTTTCTCATTTCTCCCTCCCTTCTTACTGCCTTTTCTCTCGCTCTTGCACCTTTTTTCTTCCCTTTCCTCCCCCTCTCTTATCATTCCTTCCATTCTGACATCATCCTCTCCCTGTGTGGTAATGTTCTAAAGTTGGCTCAGTCCAGTACTGACTACTGCCGATACAGACTGATTAACTATAAATCTTTCTTCAGTGGGCAGTTATCTCATAGGGGTCAGACAGACAGTAAGGCAGGAAGGAGAGGAGGCAGGGTAAGTGAGTGGGCTTGTTGTTTGGTTGAGTGTGGATGGAGCCGAGGCAAACTGTCTGACCTCCCAGGCTTTATTAATCAAGGATGGCAGATAAAACTCACCTCCCATTCATGCAGAACCCAGTTTAAATATTAAACCACAGTGAGAAGCCAGGCAGTTTGCCGGGAACTTTTTTGGGGTCTTCTCACAAGGCTGTAAAATGCTGTTTCAACTAATCCAATAAGAATGTTTTTGTGTGTTTTCATTAGTGCTACTCTTTCATCACCTTTTTGGACATGTTCAGTTAATGATAGTCAATACAGTGTTAGGATAATACAGAAAGCTGCTCACTTTTATTGACATCCCAGGTAAAGGTGTTTCAAAATGCTTAAAAATAGACAAATATATTAATGCAAGAATTATAGAGAAGTGAAACAGACTCATTAGTAATTGAAAAGCATTTCTTATTTTAGCTATATTTAAATATAATTATGCTCATTTACATATAATATGTTGTTTTAGGTATTAGTTTGAAATCATTTAACAATCAGTCCAAGTGGTAAATTATTTAAAATCATCATTTAGCCCTGAAGTCTTTAGAAAAAGAAAGACAGCATATCAATGTATTATAACAAAATACATGTTTTGTCAAAAGCTAAGTATTGATATATTTCATCAATAGTATAAATTTAAGAAACCAAAAGTGACAGAAAACATTCATAAACTGGCAACTTCCTCCAGAGAAACTCTTAAATGAGCTAAGGATGGAATTTTTTTTAAAATGATTTCTATCTCACACTCTTGCTCTCCTTCACACTCTGTCAAATTTTAACACAACGTTTCTGTGCCGAACTTGTGGTTTATAAACCCTGAGCTAACTAAAAAAAACAAAGAAACTTAAGGTTTTAAAAGGAACAGGAGAAAATAACCTGAACTGAGCAAATCATTGGTCTGTGATTTCCATCAGTAGAGTATATGTGATAAGCTAGCTGCTTCCTTCGGTTTGAAAAACATTCTGTCATTTCACTTTAAAAGCCACCATAAACATTGTGACAAAACAAAGACACACAGACCAAATGATAATTCCATGATCATCAAAGATCGATGGTGTCTGTAGCTGCAGTTGCCAACATTCCTGACCTGGATTTCAAACCAAGTAGAAACAGATCATTGCTTTAAAGTACATCAAATGACATATATTCACATTCACTTAAATAAAGTTATATAACTCTACTGCAGAGTCATAAACACTACATTAAGGATTATCCGCTGAATCAAATATTTTTGCGTAATAACCCCTACATACCCAAACATCATTTCCTGACCAAAAGCAACACTGTAGCTTCTAGACACTAGGGGCGCTAAACCTATAACTTCCAAGGTTAGCTACCCATAAAGGTCCTGACAACATGCAAAATTAAACAGTCTATCTGTTTTAAAATCTAAAGGCAGGCTAGGTTTGGCCAGACGGTTTCACCTTTCTATAATAAATCCTATATTAGAGAACCAAAATGATGCATGATTGGGCAATTATTGTTTTGTTGCCCAAAAACATACGTATTTTAGCTCTGTGAGCTCTTGTTTTTAATGACTCAGCTACGCTTTAGGTCAAATAAACCAATCAGTGACAGACCCTCTCCAGAGAAACTCACATAGGCAAGTTTTTGAGAAGCGCATCCCATATGAAGCATCAATGCACAGCATATGGTGGATATTGAGCTGCAAAAATCATTTAATAGATCAAATTAGGCTATTATCAAAAGTTACACAGTTTTGCTTTAAATGAAAGGAATCCCATTTTAAGAATTTATTGAAGTTTTTTTTTTTTTTTTTTGGTTTATTTTTCATTTTTTCACATTTATCATGGTATTTCGGAATTCATCCACTGGTGACTATAACGCCATGTTGGGGCTCGGCAATAAATCATTATCAATATATATCGTGATAGACACCGGATCAAATTCATTGGAAAATATATCTGACAATATTTTCAACAATTTCACTAAATTTCTACTAAAAGTAATGTTTTAAAAACTTGAGTTACAGTTCAATTTCACGCATTTTCCCCTGTTCTTTATTTCAAATAGGTTAACAAAACACTAATCAACAGTTAGAGATGCACTGATCCAGGTTTTTCCGATCTAGTCTGATACCAATACCTGGATATCATATCAGCCGATATCTGATACAGATCCAATTCAACTGATGAATGAACTCCAGGATTACAGTTAGTACTGTGATTTGTTTTTGATGCTCTAGTCATTGCTCATCTTCCAGAGTATCAACGGCCAGTGTCATGGGACTTTGGGAGAGAAAAACAAAACAA
Organism: Jordanella pulchra; assembly: GCA_034780135.1. Taxonomy (NCBI): domain Eukaryota; kingdom Metazoa; phylum Chordata; class Actinopteri; order Cyprinodontiformes; family Cyprinodontidae; genus Jordanella; species Jordanella pulchra. Next base: position 4,911 of record JAUZNJ010076109.1, read on the forward strand.
CATAAAAAAAAAAATTCTATTGTTTTGTTTTCAGATTTGTCCCAATACAGCATTATTAGAAATTGTAGCAGGTTTCTATAGACCTCTCAATGAATTAGCAGAAAAACATTTTTCTTTAGAAAAAGGGTTCCAACTCTCAGACTCTGTTTCTTGCTTCTGTTGCTGAGTTTAAAAAGAAATTGTAGATTAGATTCCTGTCAGTGTCAGCAACGCAGTGATTGGAACTACGAGCAATGTGACCCAGCGCTCCTTCAGCGGCCTTGCTCTGGTGAGCTAGAAGAATGGCCTGCAGGTACTCCCACAGAGTGTTCACCCAAAGTCAATTACAGATTAGATTAAAGGAATCTGAAGTGAAGGGATACAAAGCAAACTACGCTAATAACAGTTCTAACAAAATAACCCTGCATGTATGTCAAATGACTTCTTTAAAGCTGCAAACTACAGGTTTTTTAATACGTGAATGTATGATTGCAACATTGCAATCATTACACTTATTATTTCCTTTGTCAGAAAGGATACTGGATATTGAAGATACTGTGATAAATTACAGCTGGAAAAGGGGTATGATTACATAAGTTATACTTCATCATACTCCTTTTCAGACTCATAATCACCGATGTGATGTGTTCTTTTTCTTTTTTTTTATTGTTTTTTCTTTTTTTTTTTTTGGTGTTGTTTACACTGTTGGTGAAAGGTTTGTCTGAAATAAACTAAACTAAACTAATAAACTAAACTAAATTGCTCTAATGCAGGGGGTGTCAAACTGGTTCCAGAAAAGGCCATGTGGCTGCTGGTTTTCTTTCCACCCAAGCAGTTGGAACCAGTTTGACACCTGTGCTCTAATGTAATGCAAACCTGCAGTAGGCTCAAAAAATCATGGAGGTTGTATACAGATTATAGTCTCTTTTGGCCCAATTGCCAACAGTATCATTTTAATTCCTTTTTTTTAACTATTGAAGCAGTTGTATTTTAGTTTCTAACTTAGTCATGCATTCGATTTACATTTTATAAAAATATTTTGTGTCTCAGAGAGCATTCATAAACCACCCCAAGCAACAATCTTTACTTATGCTGGTTTTAACACAATAGAGACAGTTTTTTATTGCAAAACTAGACAAACTTCAGTTTCAGAACTTCAAATTCAGTGAAAACATTTACTGCCCATCAACAGCTACCAAAATCTCCTGTTACGCCGCATTGTAAGTCAAATGCAGCTCTAAAGTCAGGCTCATGCAATGTGTATTAATAACAGATTGAAACCTCGTGTTGACGTGACAATGCATGAAAAGGGCCCGTGTCAGGGAATGCAATCCTGCACGAGAGCTGCGGGTTGGTAGAAATACGACTGGATTGTGAGCATGTTGTTTCACTCAGTGCAGACAAGCCCCTCTTCACCCAGTGTGTTCCAATGTCTGTTTCTTTTTCAAATTACATTAATATTAACACATGATAATGAAGGTCCAAAGGCAGACAGAGAGATCTTTTCTCTCCTTCACTCACACTCACTTTTTTCCCCTCTGTATGTCTCTGTCTCTCTCTTCCTGTGACAATCTAAACCAGATGCCACGGGTCAAGGAGTTAAGGCAGGGGCGATGGTGGTAGTGGTGTGTTCGTGCACGTGTCAATATGTCAATGGCCAGATATGTGGGTCTGTGCATGCTTGATTTGAAGGCGATCAGAATTCAGAATGTGAGAAGAACTGGGGAGGGGAGGAGAAAAGAGGAGGCGAGGAAGGGACGTGCCAAGCCAAGAGTCAATTGTGAGGGACTGGTGTTGAAGGGAAAGGGGGGGGGGTATTGTGCGGGGAGATGCTTGGAGGGTAGGCTGGGGTAGGGGGTGGTGGGGTTGTGTAGCACGGGTCATTAATTTGCTGTCCTTTGTTTTGTCAGTTTGTTTTCATGAGGCCCTGAACGGGACGAAAGTAAAAGCAGTCAGCCTGAAAATTGTCTGCCTGCATTGCACCATGTTCTCCCCTCAGGGCTGACCAAGCTACCCCTGGGATGAGAGGGGTACTGAGAAAGGAGGGAACTGGAGACGGGAAAGGAGCACAGAGGTCGGCCCTGCTTTCCTCTCACACACCAGCCACTTCGGCCAAGATTGATCACAGATTACAGATAGCAATCCTGCCCACTCCACTGACTCCTCTGTCTTGCACTCTATTTGTACGGCTTCTGTCTCTGCCTCACTTTGCCTGCAGACAGGCAATCAGATAAGACCTTACCCTGCCAATTAATATCAGGAAATGAGAACAAGCAGTAAAGCTCTAATCAATGCACACTCATGAACACACGGTTACTAGATCGCTTTGACCAATGAACTGCAGTTGCTCTTTATTGGGCCATGGTTTTACAATGTTTCAGGATTTGGTAAAAATATTTTAAAGTTTTCATTACACATTTACTCACACAAATGGCTTTTGAAAATAAAACAAACTGTAGTTGCTAGCTCTTATGCCTTCAGAACGTCAAGAAAATAATTTTTTACTTTGATCATTCACAAAGTCTTTGTCTTTTCCGTACTTTGGTAACACTCGAAAAACCAAAAACTTTATTTGATAAATCCTTTTTTTTTCAAAATAATCTATAACATTGAGATCCAGGTCTCACCACTTTAGGTACCAAAGTGGTCTGGATTAACTAAAGTGATATGTGGTGATAATGTTGGTGGGGTATTGAAGGTATTATACATCAATGCTGTGAAGCTTACAGAAATCTTCCCCCAGTATCCTTGTTGAGTGTTGATTTTCCCTCTTCAGGTTTTATCAATATAAATGTGCTCAATTTTTAGCATGAGGTCATCATATGCTACCTAGACTTATAAAAACAATTTTAAAAATGGATTTTAGCTTTGAGATGCCACCTGCAGTGTCAACAGTGTCTTAACATTTAACCAGTCATGTTATTGTCACGGTATCTTCTCTGTCTCTCTCTCATTGTTTTGATTTCACTGAGCATTTCAACTTGACACTTTTTCTATGTGTGAGACCATTATGTTAAAGTAAGAGAGAGAAAATTCTTGATGTTGACAAATTCAACAAAACGTGGCTTTTTGGTCTTTCTGACAACACTGGAAACAAATTTGGATATTAGAACAATTATATATGTAATTGATTATCAAATGTTGAGGTTACATTTATTTTTTTATTGTGTTTACTAGTTTGTCTGAAATAAAGTTATTCATTCATCCATTGATTCATTCAACATTATCTAACAGACATAATCCCCTCGAATGTCTGTTTATTACTTTATCATATCTTTTCTTAGGAAAACATTGGGTATGGCAATGTAATATAATATAGTCAGAGAACGTGCTGTTCCCTATAAATAACTTTGCACACACCCATTAATGTCTAAACCACTGGTAGCAACAATTTGTGTAAAAATCTTCAAATTGTGCCCTGTCAACCAGGTGTGAATGAGAAGCAGGTGTTTTTAATTTTGGTGTTATCAGCTGGCTCCTCTCTCATAATGATTATGAAAGTTCTGTCTGTGTGTTGAATTATCAGATCATGACATCTTTAGTGTGTTTCCATAAGAATATGAAATGAAATGTTTATACAAATGTGAGGGTTCTACTCAGGTTTTGTGAAATAATGAGCATGGAAGAACTCTGCACCTCTGTTTTTGGCAACTTTTTTGGTACTGAGTAAGAAAACATCACTGTGACAAGCAAGCATGATTCATTTGTAGCATTGTGAGAATACCAGTGTTCTCACAGCTAAACATGCTAAAGTTAGCCTCTACTTTGTAACCTCCAATCAGTCACTCGCTTTTGCCAGTTCAGTGACATTGTCACTATATTTGGCAAGTTTCAAGAGCCCTTTACACAATATTTAAAAAAAGGACTTGAGACTAATCAAGCTATTTCTTTTTAGAGATATGCAAGACTGACATGACAATATGAGCCTTTCTTCCTTTTCTTAGAGAATCCTCGGTGCTGGGGTAGTCTCCAACCCTATCATACCCCCTACCATCTACAGTTAGAACCACTTCCTCTTAAGTCCAAAATGCTAATGAGAGCTGAAAACAAATACAAAACACACAAAACAATCAAAGCTCAGTACCATATTTAGGTCTTTACAAATACAAGTTTTATGCTGTATTTGCAGTCAATGTAGGGTTTAAATGCAAAATCTTTTCTCTCAGGTAAATCAGTTTCTCTCTTCAATCTACTAGATTGTGCAATACAAGTTTTAAAAACACTTACTTAAAAAAAACAATACTGGCACTAAGATTAAAATCTTCATCTCACAGACAAAACCTGCAAAACTGAAAATATAACAACACACTGGCTCTTAAATTGCCAGTTTGCATTTCAGACTCACACACAGGAGCAACAAAGGAGTAAATAAATGATAAAACAAAGTTTATTCGTAGTTGTATAATATATTAAGGACCTTTCATTGCCTTTTGGGTCTGCCATTGTGGAGGCTGGACCACATTTTATCATTTATACTTCAAAATCTAAAATACCTAGACTGGACAAATCTAAAGTTGAAAAAGTCCAAACTCAACAGAGATTGTTTAAAACACAATTTAAACAAAAAGTATATTTTTTATGTTACATTTAATTAGTACAAGTAATTAACCCAGAAACTTTTTCGGTATCAGGACTCCCCAAGAATAAATGTAGGAGTATATTTGTGTGTGTTGGTGTGGCATTATTGTGGGCATGTGTGCTGGTAAGTCGCTCTCTGCACACTGAACCAATAAAAGTGTAAATCTATCGAGTAAAAAAAACACTTTTGTTCTCTGATTTCACCCCCTGCGGTTTTTCAACTTTGTGCTCGAATTTCCACCTCTGCAGCCCTCAAGGTTCACCTTGATTTCCCACAATGCACCATTTCCATTTTGTGGGGGAAAGAATTCCCTGACACTCCATAAGATGGAGAAGGAGAGTTGGTGGTTGTTAGGAAGTGGGAAGAAAGAGTAGAAGAAGTAGGGGAGGTGAGATGAGAGGAAAGCGGATGAGATGGCAGGGTCGACTAAAAGGTCACTGTGTAAGCACGCTGCATTGTGTGAGCGATGAGGTGGGTGTGAGGCGATGGAGCTAACCTCACTCACAGATGTCACCCTCCCAACCACCAGGCTGATAAGTCTAAAACTGAAAGTTGCCGATAAAAAAGCAAATTGAAACACTTTTAGCATGAAAAACAACAGTGCACCCTCCGGCCCGTGCTTGGAAAGTGTGCGTTTGCATTGCTTCAGGGTTCTAGAAGGCCTTATTCATTGCAGCCTCATGACTACAGAAGCTCATCCGTTGCATGTAGGCGAGGGAAAGTTTGCCTATTCTGAGGATGGGGAATATTAAAAGAGAAGGGAGGGTGCAGAGAGGGCACATTTCACAGGGGCACCCCTGCTGAGTGCTGTGTACCCACATTGTTATGAGCACACAGATCTTTAGGCCTGTAAAAATACCAGCTCTCCACTCAGCTGCGGCTTACAAAGGAGAACTCTCCCGCTTTGTTAGTCCTTCTTAAAAAACGCCAAATGACATCAGCGTACTCTTTCCTCTCCTGCTTTCTTCTTTCATTTCCCCACTCCTCACACCTCTCCTTCCCTCTCTTGTACTCCCCTGCGCGCTCTATGTGTCTCTTTCAAAGCGTGTGTAATGGTGCTGTAATTTCTCTGTCTGTCCATGCTCCGGGAGGCCCCCAAAAGCAGCCAGATGAGTGCAGGCCGCCTAAAGTTTCACAACATGTAATTAGGGCCTAAGTAGCAAGATCCACGCTGCCTTGCCTTCTCACCCCGCCTTCCACCCTTGGCTTTTGCTATATCTCTCCTCTCAATCTTTCCCTTCCATTCACTTTTTAATTATGCCTTTTTTCCCTCCTCCTTTCTGTCATCTCTCGCTCTTTCCTGAAATGAGGCACCCATGCTCCAGCTGTTTCACATATCCACACCATCTTATTTAGATAAAGCCTGCCATCTTCCAAAAATGAACAGGAACGATGCAAAAGCCCCTTTATAGAAACTTTTTAATTTAATTGCAGTTTCTCCTCTTATAAATGGTTAATTAAAATGCCGGAGGGTAGTCAGGCTCGAAAGTCAATAAAAAATCCTTAGAATAGAAGTTTATAGGGGTTGTCTATGTATGTAATTAAACCCTTCAGGCCCTTAAGAAGGAGGGAAAAAGAAAAAAAAATCCGGTTAAATAAATGGTTATGCAAGAACTGCCTGTTGAGAGCAGGGATCCAGGCCCAGGGAGACAGATAAAGCGGAAACGACAGACAGAGGCTGTTGGGACAGAGGGGCACACAAATCAGGGGAACCTACAGACACCTCAGGGATGCCTTCACGGTGGCTGACAAGAGCAATACTCTGCACGCTCTGCCCCAGTGAAAAAACAACAAGGAAGAAAGAATAAAGCGTCCATTGACAATTTTCAAGCTAACGCTGAAAAAAGGAAAGCAATTTTCTTATTAAGCTACCTCAGTCTGTATGAGTTGAACTCGAGGTTTTAATTTTACTCCATGGAACCTTAAACCAGAGGATTTTGCTTCATAATCCTATCAAATATGTTGTAGCACCCTACTCTTCTTGATTTTTCTTTATCACATTTTCCTTCCAAATAACTTCCCATTAATATATTTATTGTCAGCAGCCAGCTAATTTATCAGTAAATATTTGTGACTTATCCTCCTTATAAAGCACCGACTGGACAACAATCAAGCTAGCCCTCAATTCTTTCAAAACTATAATATGTCCACAACATTTTTTAAGCTACTGTCATAAAGTGAACACCACAAGTGTGCACATTGCTGCATCTTTAAGGTTAATGGGTTGAAACAGTGAGCACTAAATAGGCTGTGGGGTGCACTGGTCGGTTTAAAGTTACACACAAGTGGACCAGGCACAACTTGTCTTCTAATGACTACAGCATACTTTAGAGAACAAGAAAACCTATTAGGATCTCTCTGGTCCTTTATGACGATGCAGGGAGGTCTTGACGATCACAGTTCTGTTTGTGTGCACTCAAAAGCCAATATTTCATTGCACATGGGGTTTTATTGGTTTTTCATGTGCCACTTTTAATGACAATCATATAACCGCCACATGTATTTTACAGCAACCCATCTCTCTTTTTTTTTTTTTAAATGCTACTGTGCGTTTGAGCACATAGCAGCACGTGAAGCACTATTTTTGGGATGTCAGTGTTCATCATGTTTGGGTTCTCGATGGACATCCACACGTGCGGTCTGCTTTTTGCACATCTGTTCGCATGCTCGGGGTGGTGCGTCTCTCCCGCCAACCAAAGAGGTGGCCCTGCTCCTCCTGCCTGATGATAAATGACAGCGCCAGGAACAGATAAGCCTCCAGGAGTTTTTCGCTCTGGAGAACAGCAGTGGAGAACATTCTGAAACTCCCCACTGACCTGACACACACTGCAGCCTCTGTCCTGTTTGTTTTCTCTAGCTGCCTCTCTCTCTCTCTCTCTCTCATTCACCGTTTTTTCCTTCTCTCTTTTCTACCATCTCCACTTTGCCCTCTGTTTACCTCGGCTGATTTCTCCCCGCTCTGGTCAGTGATAGAGAAAGGGCCCCTAGCGACCCTTCTCACTGTGGGCAGCGCACCGTTCTTGGCGCCTGCAAGTCGCAGGAGCCCCCCCACCCCCGTTGCCCCCTCTCATCAGAGATTTGAGAAGGGGTTTCTTCTGCTGCCTCTCTTTCGTCAGTGTCATGTACAGAGAGGAAGAAGAGAAATCTAAATAGAGACGGTGATCTGTTATCACACGCTGTAAAGTTGGTCATGATTTCCAGGTTTCCAGCCGTACATTGGGGTCTTTGTTTCCACATGAAATTTCGGCATGGGAGAGATGGTTAAAGATATAAGTTGCAACAGAAAAGAAGACATATGTTTGTTCCTTAAATCCATGGACCCATAAACCTGACCAGTTTCTCTTAAATGTGATGTTGAAGCATTAAATAATGAGGAGGAGAGTGGAGGCTTATAATGGGGCTGTGAAATAGGGGAAGAGGAGGTGAAGCGGGGGGTGGGGGGGGCAGTGGGCTGCTTTTACAGCCGGGCAGCAGCAGCAGGCTCTGTTTAATATGAAGTAAAGAACAGATCCAACTGCGTCATTAACTCTCAATTACAGCCATGAGGCTAGCAGGCCAAGCTGAGCTAAACTGAACTGAGCTGAGCTGCTGCACGCGCAGGCTGGTGGCAAACAAATGTGCCATGATGAAGAACGTACTGTCTAGCTTTATATATATATAAAAAAAGACAGAATCGATATCCACAGCAGAGAGCTTATTAGACTTGGATTAACAGTATTTGCATGCTTTAACAATGCTCCATGTTTGTGGGTTTAGGGAGATATTCTCATCTTAAATGTACTTTTGAATTAATACACTGGCTTGAAAAAGTTTTCTCACTGCTTAATCCTATTCTTACAATCTGCTGGGTCACAAACATATCTGTCTATGTAATCCACTGATACAAATGACAGCATAACCTTTATGTCGAAGAAAAAAAAGAGACATTTTAGATAGTTTTTACAAATAATAAACTGAAATATACAGCAGCATGGTGTGTCGAATGCCTCCGGTCAATGATTTGTAGAACTTTGCTGTTTTTGCTTTTTGGGTTTTTTAAGCTGTTTTTCACAGCTTTGCACATCTAAAACTAAAATCTCTTATTCCCTTTCTCTTTGCGAATGTATTTGTTAAGGTTTGTTGCTCAGTATTCACATTTATTACACAATTAATAAAAAAATGCACAAATAGTTGTACTAAAGTAGTCAGTGTTGATCTTCAAAAAAAGATTTGTTAAGGTGTGGTTACACCATGACTTGTTTTTCAGAATTTAATGGGGTGTGAATGCTTTTCAAAAACCTGTACAAACGTATGACTGATTTGACAGTCGCGTTTGCTTGTATGACTCATACTTGTTTGCTTTTTTTCATCATTATTTTGATAAAGTAGTTTAAACTCTCCTTTTTGGCTCTACTTAAAAGTATTTCTTAAGACAGTTTAATAACAGCTCATAGCATTTTAGTAATTGAGTTATTACAAAATATATATTTTTACAATCAGCCATTAATTTAAACCATTCATGAAAGGGATTCGAATGGGTTTTACCATTGGTGCCGTGCTCTGAAACCATCAGCCAGGCTACTGGCAGAGGACAGAAGAGCTGAGTAAATAAGGAGACAATTGCAAAATCTATAAATCTGACATAGCCCGAATAAAGTGGAAATGGGTTTCCCACATGCAATAAAGGCAAATGCAAGAGCAGAAAACACAGCTGTAACCTGTTAGAATAATTTTGCTTAATTAAATGTTTCTATTAAAACAAAAAGAGCAGATTATGTTTCCTTGGAGAACTGTCACTTCAAAAGCCAAAGCTGAGAAACTCACAGCAAATACTCATCTCCCTCTGTCTCATTCACCATATGTCTGAGAGCTTGTCAGCCTTTTAAATCTTGTAGATGGGAAAACGTTGTAAACCAGTTGATTCTTATGATCACCAACCACAAGAGGCTGAACTGTCTCTGTGTGTTTATGTAGTTTAGAAAATCCCCTCTACTTTAATTAATTGGTCAGAATATTTAGAAAATAACACATTTTATTTTTCTCTTAAATAGTAACAGACTTCAGCCTTTGAAGACATATCTTTACTTATGCTCTTCTTGCTTTGAAAGGCTTGAAATCGACAGTTAAATTAACTTGTGAATGTATTCATACTCATTGGACTTTTTAAATTTTTGATGTCAGATACCTTCAAATAAAATGAAATGTAGCCATTAATAATTAATCACTGAACAGAGTCCATCTGTGATGTAGTTATTCTCATGCTAAGGAAAATCTGTAGGAGCAGTTACTTGTTACAGAATACAAATAAGCAGAACATAATATATACCGAAATTCTACTGAGACAGCTTTAGGGAAGGTTCATGCAGGGTTAGATCATCAATATCTCTCTCCAAGCAAGGTTCAATCCACAGACTGGAAAGACACAACTATTATCCAAAAAAGACATGGCTGTCCAATTGAATTACAGGACAAAAAAACAGAGAAGCAACCCTTAATTTCCATGATGTCTCTGGAGGAGCTGTTGAAGTTAGTATCTTCAGCTTAAAGACTGGTAGAATACCTCCGGATTTCAGTTTGGATGAAGCTGAAAATGCTCTAGTGACATGAGACAAAAACTATTATTTATTTGCCTGCATGAAGAACCCAACATGTGGAGCAAAATTAAAACCGCACATCAAGTCTCAGCCCACTTTCAGCTCTCTATACTGCTTACTAGGTAGCTGACAGCTCATTGCAATTGATGGAAAAAAATGGATGGAGCAAAATACAAAATAACTTCCATCAGAAAAAAAGCCTTAAAAATACAACCAGATCAACAGTGGAATGGAATTTGGTGCAAAATTAAATAAATAATATTAAAAAAAAGCTTTTCATAGACACTCTAAATTCAGTCCAAAATATCAGTCTCTAAACGTACAAAGCTACTAGAGATGTATTCCAAGACTTTAAGATTAAATGTCAAATAAAAAAGGTGGTCCTCATGTTGGAGAATTTTTTATTTGTAGAAAATTTTTTATTTATGTAATATTGTCTTTCCTTCTTTTTGTATTGTGTGGTATGTCATGGTGACATGACAAGCCGTTATATGCAGAAGAAGAAGACAGTTACAATTCAAAGGGCAAAATGGGGGACATTTAAAGAATATTCAAAATATTTCCACAAAGTAACAAAATTTGTTAGGTTTTGAAATCAGTTGCACATGATGGGTATTTTTGGATTATCTTTACATGTACCGTAAACCATCTAATTCAGCAGAGGATAGATATATACATAACAAAGTCCTTCTGAGCTGGTCCTGCGTTTTCCACAATGACAATCCTGTCTTATTGGTTTTCTTTGAGGACATTCACATTCGGATTGGCTCCATGTTCTTGGTTACAAGGAGTTCTTCTTGGCACCCAAAAAAGAAGCTGGACCCGTCTCACATTATGTTCTCCTCTGGCGTGCCAGGAGGGGTTACAACAGCAAGCAGTTTTGGGCTTGGCAGTGGGCAGCTTGGCTTGGCACGGCTCAGTCCGGCGTTTCCATCAATACAGAATTTTAATTAATAGCAACTGCATTCACAGTGCTAATCAGTGGCTACCATGATGATGGTCTTTAAGCAGATGAAAAACAAATGGATGAGGAAAAAAGTTCACTGATATAATCTGATACTGATTGGATGAGTGTAGAAAAAAACTAGCAGAAGTACAGCAGCTGCCTGACCTATTATCCGTTAGTGACAACAGACGCTCTCTCAGTACAATGACTGAAGTATTCAGTGTCTCGTGTTCTCAAATTTTCACACTGTCTTCCACAGTTTCCCTCTTTTTTATCTATTGTTGTGCTTCCCTGTCCCATCCACTCATCCTCCCACTGTGTTTGTATGAAGAAGCTTGTACCCCTGCTGGGCACAGGGTGAAAAGCTCCAAATAAGAATGCTTTTTGAACCCCTCTTGTCCTCCTGGTTTGATGCAGTGCATCTCTCTGTTGTTGGACTCTTTGTGCAAGGCTGCAGGAGGTCCATTAGTTCAGATCCTCCCTACTATAATATTTGAGTCTCCCTCCCTGCTTAAAATCCCATCTTCATAATGCTACTACAACTGAGTGTCTCTTCTGTTTGTCATTAGAGACAAAAAGTCTGCATCCTTGGAATTCAGGAACATTGGGAAACTAATGACAGTGAGTTGGTTAAAATTTGTAGAAATTTCAAGTTGTAGATTCAGTAACTAGATTTCTCTTTTAATATCTTGTCAAAAATAGATACAATTAAAGAATCATTCAGAATAAAGGTGCCCAGTTATATACTATACCAAAACCAGCAAAAAACATATGTTCATGTTAAAATAAGGCAACATTTCTCAAAAGCTAATCATGATGTTGTTCACTTAGTCGTTTCTGGGCCGGAAAATAATTTTTTTCCTGGTGCATTGAGTAGACATAAAAGTTGTTGCACAGTGCTACCAATTGTTGCCGATACATACTCAAGCATCCAGCAAGCAAGCAAGCAGCTTTTGCAGCTTTAACTTTTGTGTTAGTGACCAAATTTTCTGAGGGCTACCCATGTCTTCTCACTCCTGGTATCAAACCTTTTTGTGCCTTTTCACACTTGATCCTTGACTTTTTCCTTTTTCTTGTTAAATCTCCACCAGGAGTTGCTACTTTCTTCTTTTTTCATTGCATGCATGTGAAATGTCATATCTCCAGCCACATGGTCTTTTTAAGGTAAATATTCAAAACAATTCTTTTTATTAATATAGAGCAAAAACAAAGTGTAAAACAAAGAAATAAAATATTGTAAGTTTGCCATAATTTAATCAGAAAGCCATTGCATGCAACCAAAGTCAGCACCTGGGATCGAACTTCGTAAAGTCATAGTATTTGACTCAGATTGGCAGCATATCTCTCGGGATAAAGGCACTATTAGCATTACCAATAAGCAATGCTATCTAGGTGCTTGTTAGGGGATCGAAGTGTTCTATTAGGTAAATTCACCAAGTGTTCACCAAGTCAAAGGGAACAATTATACTCAGAGTCTAAGGTCAGCTTTGGACAGTCTTTTCTGATAAATCTTCTCAGGTTACCCATTCTGCAAGGACCCCAGTCTTTAACGCAATAGCATTAATCACTGTAGAGGCTCTTGATTGTTTTTTGTGCTCTGATTGTTGTAGTTATGGAAAAGATAAACCCCCAGAAAAAAGTTTCAAAGAAGAACGGTACTAGTATAGTTTGCGCTGGGTGGCTAGAAATGTAAGTGTAACAAATATTTGAAGATCTCAATGAGTCTGCTTATTGATATCCTCATCTCAATCCACAGATGTTGTTCAAAACAGCTGCTATAGGATGCATCCTACATTAAGGTATCTTTATCATATTTATCTCCATCCATTAACTCCTGTCTGTATGGATTTGATTTTGTTAAATGATACTGGAGTAATTCGAATGTTTTTACATAATATAGTAGCAAACATAAAACAAAAAACTTTATAACGCCTTAGCCTTCAGTAATGTGCCATAATCTCTTCCAGTGTCATTCCAAAGAAGTTGTGGGTCTTCCCCCTGCCTGACCACTGACAGGCCTTTACGGTAAAGACTCAGTGGAACTGAAAGGCTGTGTGTGTGTACGCAGGGACACCCTGGCTACCCCAGTCTGCTCATGTGAATACATTAATTCATTTACCACTTTGAGGTCGCCAAACCCAAATATTTGCCCCTGCACGTATTTAATATTTATGATGACGAAAGCAAATATTGCCCGTTGGATTGAGTGACATAGAGAGGTCAAATACTGGGCTTGGCTGGCAGGGGGCAACCAGGAATGTTTTTGGTGTATGGGTGTCAATGTGTGCATGCTCTCTCCTGAGAGAGCCAGTCCACATCACAGGATCAGCTCACACTGCTGTGTTTGCCTTGGACACACATGCAAATATGACAAGGCTCAGCAAACAATGCACCTGAGTTTGTCTATTGAGGATTCATGAGCTCTGATTTCAACTCATCTTCTGAGAATGACAGGCATGTTGATAAAAGTGCTTTGAAGTGTATGTGAGGGTTTAACTGACGTTAACTTTCAGTCCTGAGCCCATGCAGAAGTGTGTGCACATTTACATTATGCAGTGTATATGTACTTGTGAGCCAACGTACAAGCAGAACACATGCTCCGATGAGGTGATCCATTAGGAGAGACAGTTTTATGAGCTGGACTCAGATCTGGATCTCTTCGGATGAGATCCTGTTTCCTTTGGAGTGATCTCCTTCACCACTGATTCCGGCTTACGAGCTGCATGACTAAATGGTGCATACCTAATTTCTTTTGAACTGCAACCCAATAGAAGCAGCATTAAATTGTAATATCAAGTTTACTGACAGGCTCTACTTTCAGATTAAGTTCCCTGCATCTTTTGTAAATGTACAGCTTTCTTCCATAAAAGAGAACTATTCAAACTAGACATTCTTGTCTTGTGGTCATAGTTCATGGCATCTTTGCAGTAGGCACACGTACATTTATGTATTTATGTCCATATGCTGGATTGTGACACTGACACATATCAAGTCTAATGAAATCTTCAGCCCACCCAGAATTTAAAAAACCTACAAAGACCTGACTACAGCAATGACATGCACACAGATACCCTCTTCACCTTCCTTATGCCCCTATGTCCCCTCATTACTGCCTTTTATCATTTCTTTCACATGAGTTATCTTCCTTTTACCTCCCCTCCCCCCACCCTTTTATCGCGTTATTGTGTAAGACCAAGGAATGCCCACACCCCAAGGATCTCAATGAAATGTTATTGTCCTTTTGTTTATGAAAGGACCTGCTCCTCTGAATATGGCCAGGAAGTCTTCAGAAAATGCCTTCATGGCACAGTGATAAGACTCTTTCAGTGAAAAAGAAACCAATAAGGTATGGAAAGAAAGGAAGAAAATCCAATGACAATATTTGATAGTGATTCACCTGCAGTTTGCACAAGACACAGACTTAGTGGTCTAGTCAAGGGGAAAGCAGGTGTAAGCGTTTTCCCTGAGTCAATCAGTGTTTTTCAGATGGTTTATTTCTGTGAAAAAAGATAAAATTACTGATTATGTGTAATTTCACAGCAAGACTTATTTGAGAGTGGATGAAGTATTCAACAGACAAAAAAATGCTCTTGCCACACAAAATAACAGAAAAGAGATACTGATGAAGTTTACTCAGAAAGTTACAGCAAAGTTTGTCTCTATAAAAAGGATGCTACATTCTGCTATTAAAAGACCTGAGTCATCCCTTATTTTATTTAAAATATTATTTACTCTGAGAAACCCAAAACCAATGAAAACATCAGACGGAGAGTCTTAGTAGGAAAAGCAGATGCATGCCATGTTACAACAGACACCAGATCCCAAGCACTTCAGAAGACAAAGGTTGATTAAAAGTGAGGTTTTAGATGTGTCTAGTGGTTAATTCTAAAACAGACAAGAGGAGTTACTTTGTGTGAATTGGTAGCATAACCTCATTGTTGTGAGGGGAGCAAGGTCAGTGCCATGTTCATGGTGGCGGGATGAACCTTCATGACTCCATCGGGGCAGCTGGCAGTGTTCCCTCTCTTCTTTTGTCATCTCTAAGCATTTGATGCCATTGAAATGGAGCGAGACACACAGGGAGCAAAGGAGAGTTTTAATGCGAGGAAGCAGAGCGGCATGATGCGATGTGAGACAGCAGCTGAGTGAGCTTTCTCAACATGTGGCCACTTGTTGGTGTGGATGGTAAAGAAATTAATCATTAAGCACCAATTGTTTCATTAAATAAAATATTTGTTTCTATATTTTCAGTGCTAACACACCCGTTCTCCAATTTTTTATGCAATCTGTTTCTAAAAACATTGGAAAATTAAGTTGCTGGTAAGGGTGATGTAAAAGACATAAGGGAACACTAAGTAATGTTTTTATGGCTTTGGTAGCTTCACACCTGTGGGTGTAAGGACAGGTCGTAACCTTATCTTCTTAGCATTGTATGTCTCCCTTTTCTTTGACACTGGATATGAACAAATTGAGCATTGTGTTTAGGCAAAGGCCAGAAGGATTTTAAAGGAAGGAAGCCAGCGAGTCCAGGCTCTGCACAGCGGTAGCCTGAGACGGGAGATCAGGAGTGATTCCATGTGTGAGATTCCTTCCTTCTCACGGACAGTGCTAATGAAGTGTGTGCACCCTTTGTTGGATATTCTGCACAGGACGGGACGAGGCACTCCCACAGATCTACCCGACAGTTTTATAACCACAGCTTACGGGAAGCTCTGCCTGAATTGAAAATGCAACAGATAGTTTTATTTTTAGGTCTGTTTATTAAATCTGACAAAGAAAATGGAAAGATATTTAGAACTGGCTTAGTTATGACAATCATTTACTCACTTGCAATTTAAGTTCTTTGCTGATGTTTTCATAACCCTAAACTATTTTCAAAGCTGTAATAATAAATTTAATTAATTGGGTTTTTTTTGGATTGAGGTAGGAGCAAAACAAAGTGGACGCTAACTATGAATTAAGTCCCTTTTACTGACACCCCTAAATGAAACATTAACAGCGGACATGCCAAAAGTTGGTCCCTGAGGGCCACTGTCCTGCAGCTTTTACAGGTTTCCCTGCTTCAGCACAGCTGATTTCTATTGATAGCTGATTAACAGGCGTTTGCTGAACTGCAATCATCAGTTTCAGCTGTCGGATCTAAGTACCTAGAATATTTAAGCTGGTATTAACACTACTGATGTGACATTCCTATTCTTAATATTTTGTTATCATTAGCTCTCAGTATTAAATGATTTTCAACAACAGAACTAAACGCATGTGAACAACAGCCTGTGTGTAATTAATATATGAAATGTGTTTCACTTAGGGACTGAAACTTGTCCACAGTGTCATTTAATGAGCACAACTTTGTCGGAGCATACACAAACATCTTTTTTAATGATTACTCCTAAAATATATGGGAATTTCTTAGTTTTAATTATATCTGACCACTTTAATGCAGTTTCAGATTTTGATCATAGATATAAAACCGTTTAAACATAAAATCTCTGTTTAGTTGAATGGTATGTCTCTGCAGCTGACATAGTTTTGTGCTAAATGCAAATGAGGATGGAAATTGGCCAGAGTGGCAATATCAGAAGAGACAGATACCCGTGTCACTTTGCAGCCTATTTAAAAACACCAGTTTTCAATTATCGCCCGCTGTAATGATAATTTGATGTGAGCAGCAAGACAATAGTATAACTGCCCGTTTATTAGGTCCTCAAATGTGGTGGCTGGGAGGGAGAAGGGGAAAGAGAACAAAAAAAAAAAAAAGGGGCGGGGGGACTTGTAAAGAAAGACATCGACATGGAAGGAATTACATTAGAATTATTTTTTCTCATCTTTTCTGTGAATATTCACATGCTGCCATGTGAAAGGAAATTTGAGAGCCAAGATAAAATAAACCCCAAACTACTATTTTCTGTTGCGTTATGTTAAAAGGACTAGTCAGTCCTTGATTCCTACTGCTGAAGTGTTCTCATTGCATCCAGTAACTGGAAATGCAACCAAAAGGCTTCCAGGCCAGCTTCTGCTCATTTAACCTCTTTGATTCATACTCCACAATTTATCTGTCTTGCTAACCATAGCGTGACCCAAACATGCAGCCAATGAAATCCCAGTTTTCTATGGACATTTGGAGAGGGCATAGAGGCTCCAAACCAAACCTCAGCCATGCCAGGCTTACAAGGAAAGGAGAGGCCCCTTTTTTGAGGAAGTCATCACACAGTCCAAATAACAGGGCCATCCTCGCCAGGGGCCCGCTGTCAGGCCAATGATAGATGGTTTGAGTCTCAGATTCCTCCCTCAACTGGCCAGTGGTAAACAAAGGGGCAAATATAGAGCTTCAGATAGGGTCATCCCTGCCATGGAGGGCATGAATGTCAGCCAGAGGGAAGGACTGGGAAAGCAAGAGCGCAAAAAAATGGTCGGGTAAACCCCTAAGCGTTGATTGCTGGTCTTCTCTTTGATTCACATAACAGACATCTTATGCTGTTTTATTTTGTTTCAAATGTGTCCAGAAATCGCCGGCGTTGGGACAGCGTTACATTTTAGTGATTGCAGCTCCCACAGCTGCGGCCACAGGAATGCTGGCTGCCCTCCGTGCCTCCTTCATTTCCCTTCCGTCTCCCCCATCTATCTTTCATTCAAGTCTTCTCTCGTTTCCTCACCTCTGTGGCTATCCTGCATCTTTCTGTCCTGAGGCGATGACTCTGGCTCTTCTGGGAAATCTCTGATTAACACTGAGGCCTTCTCTGACCAACAAGGCCTCCTTTTCCCTCCCTTACCACTTCTCTCCTCTTTTCTAGCACTCAACATGCCCCAAAGGTTTAGAAAATCTCAGAGGAGGCTCTGCTGGGCTCAAGAGGAGGACTAAGAACATACAATCTATTCTACATATCAAAACCTATATTTACAAGATTCTGGTCTAGAAGTTTTCTGTTAATCAAGTACTGCCAATATTGGAATTGTTACTAAAAAACAGCCATTTCTAATCTTTAAAATGTAGTGGGAAGTTTTAACAATAAACCATAAGTGACAAGAAAAACAAGGTTAAGAAGTTTGTCTTTTATGTCCAATGAGAATTTAATCTCATGTTTACATTTTGCACTTCAGGACTTAGTGGACCTTTCCTTTTCTAAACACTACAGAGGACTTCCATGGGCACTGAATTAATAAATGAAAAGTGTTGATGGCATACCCCTTTTCCTTTCTTGTTATAGCCCTGCATTTTTTTAGGTTCAAGAAGAGTCAGCAAACTGCTAAGTACTAATTTTGAAAAGCATCTGGCTTTCTCCAAATTCTTGGCATGTAAGATTTTCCACAAGTGTTATTGAAATAAGTTGTATGTCAGGGTAATATTGTGTGAATATGTATAAAAAAAAACTGTGAAAATCTTTAACGTAATTCCAGTACTTCTTTCCTAAATCCCCAAATTTTTCACCCAGTCAATGTTGTTTCCAGTATAAGGTGTAAAGCAACCCTCTCTTTGAAAACATGGCATTTAATGATCCATATCCTCCTGCTCATTTACATTTTTAAATGAGAAGCATGGGAATTCAATCAAGACCGTGGGCTAAACCTATATCCCTCAATCTGTGACTTTTTGTTTTATGGACTTCAACAAACTTTCTTTAGCTCAACAAATTGTATGTATTTAACTAATGTTGAAAGGAAATTAGCTGACATGAAGATCAACACCAAATCTTGTTTGATTGCAGTTCAGATAATAAGTGGACGCTGCCATGTGGGAGAGAGAAGCAAGCCTTTATCAGAGCAGCCTTCAATGGCACAAGTCCTGATTGTTGTCACTCCTCAGCAAATAAGTCAAACTAAGCTGACTGAATGTACTTGACCCTTCACCTACTCCTTTTTTTTTCTTAGACTCCTCCACTCTTCCTCTTTTTCACCCCACTGCTTGTGTGCGTGTGGTCCCTGTTTAACCACCTGTCTTTTCGAGTGTTCCATATATTTGCTAGCAAATAACTTATGATGGTTTTACAAACTTAAGCTCTTACTGATACCAAACGTGTTCTTTAAAGCCTCTAATCTTGCTAAAAATAAACTCCTTTATGCTTCAAATGGTACCTGGATTTTCTCCACTGGATTAAAGGAATAGATCTCTGTCTGCACGAGTGCAAGAGTCCTGGATGTATGTCATTATCTCCTAACCAAGATGGTCAGTTTGATTTGTTCTCTCATATGTTTGGCTTGAAAACAGCAAAAACATTAATGATCTTGGATCAGGTTTTTATAAGTTATTTTTTCTAGGGGTTTGATCTCAAGAGGATATACCTTGTACTGAAGATCCATAGATACCCAGACAAATAGTTATGGCTAAGCCCATTGTAAAGTCTAGGAAAATGTACCTTCTTTCCATTGAGTAGCAGTTGACAATCTCCTTCAGAAGGATTTAGACTAGAGTAACCTTTTTGTACAAAACAGTGACAACCTGATGATCATTGATTGTGTTCAATCACCCATGGTTTCAAGCAAAAATGGGCAGTGATACCTCTAAATACCAATAATAGAGACAGTGGTTTCTAACAGGGGCAGCACAGTGCTGCAGTGGGTAGCTCTGTTGCCTTGCATCAGTAAGACTGTTAGGTTAATTGGTGACTCTAAATTGTCCTTAGGTGTGAGTGTGTGTTTGCGTGGTTGAACGTCTTTGTGTGTCTATGTGTTGCCCTGCAACAGACTGGTGTCCTATCCTGGGTGTACCCCACCTTACGTCCTTAGACTGCTGGAGATAGGCACCAGCCCAACCGAGACCCTGACAGGACAAGTGGGAGAAGATGGATGGATGGATGGATGGATGGATGGATGGATGGATGGATGGATGGATGGATGGATGGATGGA
>JAUZNJ010076120.1:0-24826 GCA_034780135.1 Jordanella pulchra
CATATGCAGCAAATGATAATAATGATCAGGATAATAATTATAATGCTTTACATAATATGTCAATAAAAAGTCTTTTTAATCAATGTGAGGACTTGAAATCAGAATCAGGCTATTTACTGACTAGAACCACATGTTTTATACTTTGCACGCAGATATTTGACTCCATTACTATAGACAAACCCGTTACTTTAGCTTTAGTTCATATCTGACCCTTCTACAACCACTCATCCTTAGAAATGACTTTTATACATTCCCCAACCACCACCAGACAGGGACTTAATCATTCAAATGCAGAATGGTTAATGTGACATAACACCTTTTATTAATTACATGGTATCACAACAGACTGGTCCACCTTCAGAAAACAAGTCACATTATCATCATCACCATCATGACTACATACTATATTACTTTTTCCATCACGCATCTACACAGCTTCTGTTTGGTGTGTGTTTGTGTGTGTGATCACCAACACAGCAAAAATGGGTGATATGGTTATTTTCTGTTTCCCATTGAAAAATACGACTCGACTACATGTGAATATGTGGGCCGCTACATTCCTTATGTTTTTATTTACTTAAAAGTAAATTTAACTTGATGTGCCTAATGAATCCTAAGCTCATTAAACAGAATTTATCTTGACATGTAATTGTGGGATAATACAGACTAAAAGAATTGAAGCAAAGGGGGAAAAAAAAGGAAAAAAGACACTTTTAGAACACAGTTGAAATGTTTCCCCTTCCTAAGAAGCAGTTTTTATGCATTACATTCTTCTAGGTGCTTCAGAGCATCCAAGCACAAAAGTAATCTCAGAAATGACCTTTGCAATATTTCAGCTCGATTAATTCAAAGTCTGAAGTTATGGTTGTGAAAAAGAGAGTAGGGTGTGGCGATAATAAATGTGATATGGATCATAACATTTCCAAAGTTGTGATGTGTGTATACTATATGTAAAATATGTGACTCTAGCTGAAAATACAGTTCAGTGAGAAGACAAGGCAGAGGAATTTTATGAAGGTATTGCTGATATGCAAAAAGGCTGTTTTGGTTTATTTCTTTTTTTTTTAATAAATGAAGCAAGTGAGTGATTCTGTTAATTGTAGCTGCCATAAAACCAACCATGTTTCTAAAAGACAGGTTTCAGTCATCTATCGTAAAACTGGCATACAGTAACTATAAATCAACATTTGCTTCCTGTGTTGAATCTAATTACATTTGAGCTTGGATTTTGTCTAAATGCTGCAAATCAGTCGGTCTTTTACACACACAAACACAAATAAAGACACCAAAACCGAATAATCAAAAGTCATTCAGCATCCCTGGGGCCTCTGAATGTCATATTTTGTCTTTGCTCAGTCCAACCTACCCAACTAGCGGGCCCCTGCTTTAAACATGAAAAAGTAAGACAGTTCTCTAAATACAGACACAGTCTGGGACACAGCATTTAACAATGGATATTTCTTCCAGCAGCTTATTCACATTTTTACACCAATTCTTGTTCATTCCTCTTGCTGTTATTTTAGAAAAAAGAAAAGAAAGGAAAAAAGTAGCACTTCTAAGGACCAGAGTTTAAGACTATCACATACAGTATAGGCAGCATAGAAGAGGAAAAATTGGTTGAATAATCTATCATACATTAGGTCACTTGAATAAGAGAGAAAGTAGAGCAGTCTGTGATTGTCACTCCCTCCTGTCTGAGAATTCCATTCACACAGCAGATGTTGTTTTTCCTTTTATTTTTTTTTTTTCCCGATCAGAGGCATTGATGTGGAGACTGCCGATCTGTGCTCACCAATCTTCTCCAACTCTTGCTGTCAAAGCATCACCTCAGTCCAACTTCACGTAGTTCATTACTATTTTTTTTTGTTTAAAAAAGAGAGAAACAAACTCAGCAGGTAAGTGCAGAAACAGTGCTGGCAGCTGGGGAGCCGCTTCAGTGTACGCTACTCTTCAGAGGTGTCCGTACGCACTGCATTTATTTTTCACAGTTTTTTCCAGCTTACACACTCTGCTCTCTGGTTTTGTACAGAGATATTGTGGGTCAGTTTTTGAGTGTGGTTGGTGTGCTTCAGCAGGGACGGATTTTGAACCCTGTTAGCATTCGCTGTCGAAGCTGCAGCCATTAACCCTCGTAGTTACTTTGAAAGGTGACAATAATTTTGGCAAAATGTCAAACTCAATTGACATACGTGACACAGCGATGAGATATCCATCCCTGCTGACAGTGTCCATGAGGACAGGCTCGGTTGTTATCAAGAAGTAAAAGGACATAAAAATACCCACACACTCAAGATTATCTTACACGTTTGTGTAAACATAATCATTAAGTTCAAATTCGGTTTGTTGTTGCAAAAAAGGCAACCCTATATATAGAAAGAAATGTACAAAAAAGATTACAAGTATATAAATAAGATAACAATAAATCCAATCAATCAAATAAATTAAATACATCAATACCATCAAGTGCTGCAGTCTAACAAATAAAGACCTATTATTTCAAATGAATGTTCTACATTAAATTAAAATGTCTGTCAGTGAAACCTTATTGGTGATGACTTTCTAATGTCTGTAAATAGTAAAGTATGCACCAGCAAAATGCAAAAACAAACATTAAATGTGTTTTATTCCATGCATGTGAGCTGTATTTACAGTATGTCTGTAAGCCAGAGCAGAACTCTGTGGGAAAGTGATTCCCATTAATATCAGGGATGTGTGGTAAATTCAGATTATTTCTCGAGTTAGCTATTGCATATGTATGAGGAATGTGCAGCAGGGTTTCTGCAAGTCTTGATAATCGTAAATTAGGGTCTATAGTCCAATAGTATTCAAAAGCAAGATACAAAATGTATTGATAAATGCAACTTAACCTTGACCTTGACATAAGTTTGCATTTTACATGACCATCATGTGATTTTGTTGCCTTTGCACTTGCTACATAAATTGTACATTTTCCTCCATCATAATTGTGGTAAAATGTTATTTTAAAAACTGCAGAAATCAAAGAATTGAATAACACTCGTAAAGATAATCGTAATTACACTCCCATTTCCAGCCTAAAATTCCTTATTTTTTTAAATAAACAATCTATTCTTCCTTTGACAAAACAAGAACTCTCTCCACTTCTTTCCAGTCCTGTGTTTTTTTTTACTACACCTTAGCATTCAGACTACACTGGTAAGGTTTTAATAACATATGTCTAAAATGCATGTATCTAAATCTTTGTGTTGTTGAATTTTGGACCTTCACAGAGTTAAGCAAAACAACCAACTAAGTGGTTTGGTTTAGATGTTACTCACCAGACTAAGGCTACTTTATGTTATAAACCTGATCAAACAAGAAACATGTGGGGCTCATCAAGGCTTCACATCCACTTTTATTCAGTATCTATATGCTGTCCCTTACTCAGATCTTAGATTACTACATCATTTATCGCATATATGCTGATAACATACAGCTTTACATTTCTGTCTCACTTTAATAGGTCAGAATTTTATTTATATCGGTGCAAAAACAAACATTTGTTTTTGGCATGAAATCATTTCAGGTCTAGATACTTTCTGAGTTGCTATTCTAATATTAACTCATGATCCATTAGGACCTGCTTACTAACATTTCCAGTTACTAAACAGAACTAACCGAAGTGTGGCGGCATTTAGTTTACTATGCTAACCTATTTTTATTGGTTTAAGATTGTGTTTTAACATTTTTTTTGTTTTTCGTAATGTGTACAGTTAGCCAGGTCTCATTTTTATAGCCTATTAATCACCTCTGTGTCTATATTATGCAATGCAAAAAACATAAAATGACCAAAATACAAAATCTAAACCCACTAGCTGAACTTTATTAACTTAAAACTACTGCAGGTTTCCAAGGAAGGTTGAATATCTAAAGACAAATTTCTTCCAGGGGACTTATTGCTTCCCTGCATTATAGGGTCTGAAGTTTTATCAGTGTCAACAAATCATGGTGGAATGAAATGAAACGAAATGAAACATGCTATAATCAAAAACAATGCTTGCATTTCAAGAAGCAATGAATAAATGATGGTTCAAATTTAAGACAAAACCTACTGTAATTTAAGAAATGATATGGGAAACCTGGTAGCATTTAATACGAAATGATGTCTAAAATCAGATTAAGGCATGTAATAATTTTGATCACTTTTTAACACCCTGCAGAAACCTTGGTCGAGTGTATGGTTGTGTGTGCTGTATGGGGTTGAAGGCAGCTGTAGGAATGTGAAGCATAAAGTTGAAGTTGTGGTTTACAGAATATCTGCCGGTGACAGTAATAATGGCTCTTCACACTTCTTGCCCAGATCCTCATTCTTCCTTTTTAGTCTCCAGTCCCCCTTCTTTTTGCTTACTTAATTCCCCTCTATACTCATCTCAATCGCTTTCCTGGTACACACTAATATGTACATCGGCCCATATCCCCCTCCCCGTCGCAACTCCTAAACCCGGCGAGCCTAACTGTTTTCTTCTCCTTCACCTTTCCATCCCTCCATCCCTTCTTCTCGGCCATAAAACAATAAGTCTTGAATGTCTATGAGGAGACTGTGCTAATGGAGCCCATTAGCTGTAATGAAATATACATTACACCATTACAGGGGACGGGGCCCAGCTAAAGCACTGCACAGCTCAAATAATAAAACATGTACAATTCAATTTCCTTCTCGGCCCGTTTTGAGTGTCTTTCAGTGAGTGGGAGTGGGTGTGGGGATGGCGGGATGATGGGATGAGGTATATGATAGATGTGTGTGGGCGTGTTCCTCCTACAAGATGTGGTTTTTAAGAATGTAGGAGTGCTGAGAGGGTTGAAGATTTAATAGGGGTTGACCATATGAACCACACCTTCTACAGTCAGCCACCCACACATTTGACCATGGACTGACCACTCGAAACTCAGTCCCCCTCAGCAGCCTTTACAATCGCCAACCCACCAACCAACCAACCCTCAACTTCCCCCAACACCATGATCTTGCGATTGTCAGGCAGCTGCGGACAAATTAATCAATTGACCTCCGACACAAGTACTTGACATCACAAGTGGAGCATCTGTGGTGGTTTGGGGTGGAGTAGTTATCATATTACCCTGCTCTGTATGGCATTACAACTCAGGTCTAAGGAGAAAAAAAAACAAAAAAACAAACAACACTTGTAAAATGCAAACCAATGTATGCCAGTACCTCAGCATAATGTCTAAGATATTTTGTCACCACAGCAGTCAGATGCAGCTGTGTTGTTACTGATTCTTCTGCGCATCAGTAAAATCGTCCATTCAGAAATGATCTCTTTAACACACCTCCTAAATTGAATCTGACAGGCAGGGAAGCAGATTGTGTTTACTTCTCCTTTCTAGTATAGTTATGTCATGCTCAATTTCCCACATGCATACCGACGTCTCGATCATTGCTTGTGTAGTCCTGCTGGTTAAATGCTGACGGTAATCCTCATGTTAAGATGGAGAGAACAGACAGACAGGGGTGAAAAAAGATAACACAGTGTCCCTGTGGCTCAGCATCACCGAGCCACTTCTACCAAAGTGTCCCATCAGTCTCCTATTTACAACCAAATGGTTTGAGCTTTCAAAAAATTTCTCCCGCTCCTCGGCCTTGAGCTTCCCAGATGTTTGAACATGTCCTGTTGTCTGACAGGCAGCAAAAGGATAAGTCATTTAATGTAGTCTCATTCACCAGTTTGTTTTTTTTTCATCAGTCAAGCCCCAGTGAGTTTAAAGCATCGGAAGGGGGGGGGGGCTTCAAAGTTTAATCACTCTTCATGGAAATCTCCTTGGTTGAAAAGCAAGAATGAGTCGGATTGCACAAAAGGTGAGGAAATTGCCCATTAGGAAAGAGGAAGGAGATGAAGGAATATTTCTTGATTGCCTTAAAGTGAGTTCAGATCCTATACAGTTACACCATCTACACACAGAGACATACCTACACATACAGGCGCTCACCTGCGAAGCATCAAACACTTCATTCTGCAGTATTACAGTGCCCACCTTGGCTCACATACACATGCATGAAAACTTTAAATGTACATTTACATTTAAATATATCCCCACACATTGCTTGCACACACACACACACACACACACACACCCACACACACACACACACACACACACATCCCCAACTGCATTTCATCCCTTTCTTCTTCAGCCCAATATATCTAGGTAAACAGGTGAGGCCTTGGCCAGATTAAGGAGGAGCCCGTGGATTTCTTTAATGTTGAGTCTCATGTGTGGCTCCCTTTGCCAGCAGCCCAGCATCAGGTCGTATACCTCTTTGGGGCAGGTCCTCGGACGCTGCAACACCCTGCCTTGAGTTATACACTCTATCACCTAAGGAGAAGAAACAAAAGAATATTAGGAAACAGAGATGATACAATATAAATGTTATCTGATTTATTAAGATTGCAAATAAAGATAGCTCAATGACTTGTGCAAACAAAAACCGCATGAGCAACCACACTATGCATAGATGGAAGATAAGATGTGGAAGGAATGCAGGCAGAGGAGAAGAAACCTTCTCTGTGAAACGAAACAAATCATCAAGATTAATCGCCCAAGATGACTTGGAGTCACTAACATGGTGCTGTAGCTTCTGGCAGCAGGATCAATCCAACTATCACAAGTAGTCAAAGTCAAAGTCTTTATGTGAGAAAGCAATGTCAATAAGAAATGGCGATCACATCATGTTTCTGAGCATCTGAGATTTATGAATCAATTTTTTAAAAATATATGAATAGAGGACGTTTTCCAACAACTATAAAAACAGTTGCACTACAGCATAACAGCAGAACAGAAGACACAATTTATTTCATTTCTCTTTCCAATCATCATCATTCCTAAAGCGTAACTGGAATAATAAGAGCGTAGGGTAAACGCAGCCACTGCAATTGATGCATTTTTAGCACCACAGATGTGTGGAAAGTGTTGATAACAACATGCATAGGGAAGCTATATATTGAATTTGTGACATTTGTTGTGAAATTGGCCCTGTATAGATATACCAAACTAAAATGAGTTTCCTGTCAGATAAAGCATGCTGTGCACAGTAGTAAGAGCAATACGACAAAGGAAGGTTATTCAGTCTAATTGCGCTCTTCTTCAAGCACCACATAATGTGGTGATATAGAATACAGCGTGTCAGAGTAGGGTGGCTAAGATTTGTAAAGGTACAAGGGTGACACAGGCTAACATATTCACTAAATCCTACCTATGAGACACTTCCCTGCAAAACTAATGTATTATTTAGATGTACTTCTACGGAGGTGCTGTTTCATCTCACCTTGGGACTAAAACATCTTGTTCATCATCACTTATTAAAAGGATGGGACCTCAAAAGTAAAATCTAAACATCAATATCTAAATTCTGTAGCCAATTATGCTTAAAAGCATCATGACTGAACATATTATAATCAAGAAATACTCGATACATGGAGTAAAATTACTTGTTTTTTTACCTCATTATTGGAGAGCTGGTACCAGGGTTGTTTCCCATAGGTGAAGATCTCCCAAAGAACAACTCCAAGGCTCCAAACATCGCTTTCAGTGGTAAACTTCCTATACATGATGCTTTCAGGGGGCATCCAGCGAATTGGCAGCATGGTGTGACCTCCGACCTTTGAAAGCAGAAACATAAACATAAAAGACCATAAAGGCGTATGATATCACATAGAGGAGATGAGAATGCAAGTCATAAAACTCTTTTCAAGCCAGAAAAATCAAAAAATCTTAAATAAATACGTATTATTCCTTAGGTCCCTCTACTCTTTTTCACTAGAAAAAAAAACAATTGAAAAACACAAAGAACCACATCTGTCCCATCTTCTACATGGATTATGACATGTTTGAAATTGCAATACATGACTACCTACTTTTGCAAGCAGGAAAAAGATTGCTTCCTCAATAAAAAAAAAAAACAAAAAACAGCTCTCTAAATAAAATATGCTGAATTCCTGTATGTCTATTTGCAATACAAAACAGTATAGAGTGAGCATTCTTATTGTTCTTCAAAGATTCTGCTATGCAGGAAAAGAAAGCTGGAAGACCACATGAGATTTGTGAAAGTAGACGGATCTCATTTGGTCTGACTGTTTTGTTTCAGAGTCAGTTGTGCATTGATTTGAAAGTTCAGCATAGACACGTATTTTCTTTTATATTTCTCAAAATGTTTGTTTTTTCACTGTTTTTAAAATTATTAAAAACCACAATGTGTTAAACAATAAAAAACGTTTAAAAAAAGAAAATGTACCCTCAGTTCTGCATGTGACAAAATGGAATTTCTTTAGCAGTCAACTTTCTCCTTTCAAACAAAAAATCCCCCTATTGTAGTTAAAACAACATGACGGAAGATTGTTTTAACTTGCTGATTGGCAGTGCACAGCAACAGGTGAGGGAGGGGCAGTGCAATAATTCTATGGTGAAAATGAATGTAGCAAATTCCAGTGACTTTAGACACGAACCTGGTTTCTCATTTGAAGGACCTTAAGCCTTAAGAACAGGATGACTGAATATTTATGTGGTTTTGAAACTTGATTTTAAAATTTTTCTATATCTTGATAATATGCTATTCTATTTTATTTTCTTCTATTCGATTCTATTCTATTCTATTCCTGCCTGACAGTCGTAGTATAATCAAATCCATCACATCTAAAAGGACTTAAAATCATTTTACTTCCCCTGAGCAAGAAGAAAGAAATCACTATTAATGGTTTGGTGAGACAGATTGCATCATTCCTTTGGCTGTAGCTAGCCACTTCCTGATAAATCTGTGTAACTAAAAAGTGTGTGGTTGAGAACTCATTGCTTAGTGTTGTGTTAGTCCAAACAAAGAGAGCATTCACACTTTGGTGTAGTTGGTGGTAAACTCCTAGGGAGGCCACAGACATAATGCCAGTAATCATAATTAGCGGATAAATGTGAAACATTAATTGTCGGAGACGAAATGTGTGTGCCAGTATGTGGGAGACAGCAAACACTCAGCAGTCAAACACTTGTAATATGCTGTAAATTGTTTGGAATAAAAATAGAAATACCTTTATTGTCCCACATTTGGTACCTTTTAGAAGTGACAGTAACACAACAAGTGGACAGAAGAAAGCTTATAGATACACAAGATAAAATCCTTTTTAAAAAAGGGAAAAGTTAAGCTGTAAAAAGGAAGAGAGCGAACAAATTCTAGAGAGGGAAAAATACTGCACAGTTTTTTTCTGTTATTTTAGTAGATTTTTTAAACAACTATCTAATTATAGACTTAAAATTTTACAATGCAATAAGAAAATAACAGTTGTTGGAGAGCAAAATTGACAGGCTGATCTCCAGCAGGAGCTCTGTGAGAGAAGCAGTTATTTCCCTTTAATCTGAACTCATTATTAAACAATTATTAACTTGGATTAGATCAGTTTTGTTACAGATAATTATTTTTGAATGCTTAACAATAGCTAAAATGTACGTCAGCACCTTAGCTACATAGACAAACGTATATGTTTCTAGTAATTATTTCCAATCAGTTCACCATTTACAGATAAGAGGTAGCTCTTTTTGTGTTGCAGAAGCATTTAAACCCAGTCCTTCTATCAAAAAGGCACATTTTGCAGATCCATTTCAGAACACTCAGTGCCCCTTTCATCTGGCAGAATCGAGCACAAAAAAAGAAGCAGAAAAAGCAAGGAACCAGTAAGAAGTCAAACATGTTTCAACACCTGATGTTTGACAAAGATACCCCAAAGCACAACAAGCAATCTAGGGACACAAACAAATTATTCGCTCTGGTGATTGTGATCTGCTTGACTGAGAGCTAATCTGCCCTGAATTTCAGCAGATGTAGGAGGGGCTGGATCACACGTACACATTCATGTCAGCTTGTTCCACGTCTTTTGGAGGAAAGGGCAAGAGTATGGAAAGATAAAGAGGAAGAAAATAAAAGAAAGGTATTAAAGATGTTCAAAAAGTTTAGCGGTCAAACTAAAGATTCATACAAAACTGAAGAATTAATCTTTAAAATGTTATCACTAAAACTGCATTGGGTTTGGCTTCAGTTTAACTGCTAAAAATAAACCGGTTTCATGAGGCATGTCCGGTTTACTTTTGACACCAAGCTACTTTTGCTGCTTACTTCCGGTTGATTAAGGTCAGTATTTATTTACGAATAGGGATTGCTCTAAAATAGATACATTCTCATTTATCTCTAAAAAAGGAAGATAGTTTATCGACGTGCTCAACCTACTACAATACTGAACGGAGAGGATATTAGAACAAATGGCCTACTGTTACATCAGTCATACTTTGTTGAGTTCAAGCTGGGAGATGCAAAAGCAAAAAAGACTGAAAATCTTAGAGGCTTATCAAAAATAGCAGAGTGAATGTGA
This sequence comes from Jordanella pulchra, assembly GCA_034780135.1. Classification (NCBI taxonomy): domain Eukaryota; kingdom Metazoa; phylum Chordata; class Actinopteri; order Cyprinodontiformes; family Cyprinodontidae; genus Jordanella; species Jordanella pulchra. The sequence continues at coordinate 10,380 of JAUZNJ010076120.1, forward strand.
ATGATTCCTGCCATGATGGTGGGGCAGTGGGTACAGAGGATGGAGAGGTGGAGACTACAGGCAGCAGCTGCCAAGCTGTCACCAAAGAATTCACTCTGTCATCCCAAAACCACTTTCAAGTTTTAGCGCTCTTTTTGTGTATCTTTCTTGTTTACACATGTACATTTAAAAGCAAATACATGCTAGAAGTGTCGAGGTACACTTATTGCTTATCCCGAGTATGGGCCGCCTTATTTTCACTGGGCTTTCCAGAGGGTATGCGGCAATTGATAGGGGTGGACATAATGTGACTTTTTTATAACGTTATTAGATCTAATAAAGAGTTGCTGTTTCAGCCTCAACTCAGAAATAAAGACATTGCCATAGTTTCAGCTGTAAAACTATTCTATACTTTATTGTGCGCAGCTAGCTTTCTTGAGCTTTTAGATATTTAATTCTATTCCTTTATCAAAATTAGGCACAAAGTTATATTTCGTTTGATTCCTGCATGTTTGAGTAATCCTCATGAATTCTGCTCTCTTAGCAGCAGCTCCTCCCCACCCTCGAAAAACAAGTAGCCAAGACGTGTCAACATGGAGCTAACATAACCCGCCCTTCCGGAAAGCACTTACCTTGGATGTGGCTTTCCAGCCCATTAATGTCCACTTCCTCCAATCAGCAGTGATGTGAGGCAGAATGTGATCATTTCTGCTCAAAGTTGTGACAAAGTGGCTTTTATAGCAGCGAATCTGCACAGTGACAGCAGCTGATCTATCTATAGGCAATAACCGTGGGTTTTTTTCAGCTGGGAGAGGTTTAAGACTTTGTTTAGTTTTCCGAAAGAAGAGCCTAATTGCCAAAAGTGGTGAGACAGAGCAATGTCATGAAACAGTGTTTCTGTCCTCATTATTTAAGGTATCACTGCATACAATATAACAACTTGTCACTAGGACCAAACCTGAGAATATGACGAGGATTATGTGGAAAAAAAGATCAGGCTTTTGGATGATGTTCAAAAAGGCTCCTGTTTAAAATGCTCTGTATATTGGGATTAAAGTTGGGGAATTGAGTATTCTATTGTGTGAAAATGTTTTTGTTCTTGTTCTTGCCATTACACAATCATCATGCAAGTATAGGCAATGTCATTCAGTTTTTAAACTTTAGGAAGCATAATTCTTTAAATAAAATGGTTCATTTATTGGGTGGTCAATAAGTCTACATGTGGAAAACTTGATCACAATAACAAGTCTTGAAATTCTTTGTATGAGAACTAAGTAACCCTTCTCTCTTCTCCCTCGGTGTTTTGAGCAGATGTTCCTCCCTCTGAAGTCCTCCATTTCTTTCACTTTTTCCTCTGAACATGAATTTACCAACCAATCTGTGCTTCATTGCACTACACAGATATTGCACTGTGCAGATAGCACAATATATTTTCAGAAGTTTATGCCTGTTATTAATGGTCTGGCACTCTTCTGTTTTAGAGAGTGGGTTATTTAATGCACTCATAAAATGTGCATGGTCACATAGATAGCCATCAGGCTCAGATTTACGTGAGAGGAAACATATCTGCCTCCACCTCGGCAGTTTTTAGTCTTCATGACCAGGCCGTGGCTTTCTCTGACTGTAATGTTTTATGCATTCCTCCTCCTGTTCATCATTTATATTTGTATCACTATGCCACTGCACAAAATTATATAAAAGAATATTAAAAATAAAACTAAATATAGATTACGTGAATCCTACACATGTAGTAGCACTTATAGCTTTTTAATTTCTCTTTCATTAAATAGAAATGTCCTTTGTCGTCATACAGTGGAGAAATAAAGGTGTGTCAGTGGAAAAGCATGAAGGCAAATGGTGGCTATAGGTTCACACTTAATTTAAAAAAAACATAAAGAGGATACAAGAATAAAAAAGTAAATCTGAATCAAGAACAAGATTCAAAAATTAGAATACCCTCTACAGTAAAGGATAAACCTACATTACAAAACAGGAACTTGATCAGTTATTGAATTAAATTAATTGTGAAGCATAGCTGGATGACTGGAAACTCACAAAATATTAATCTGCGAGAGGAAAAGAACAACCAATCTTTCAAAAGCAAAACAACTCAAATATCGTTGTAAATATTTAATCAGCGAACAGAAACTGTACAAGTAATGGCTAAATCTAAATAATTATTTAGTTTGTTAAAGGGGGAAAAAAAAGGAAAACAGAATTTCAATTGAATTAAAAAAAAAATTTATTAATACCGAAGGAAAAATAAATGTTATAAAGAAAATGTTACATGTCAGGGACAATATGTTTTACAGATCTCGTTCAGAACTTAGATAACTGAGTTAGAAGTAATGTATTTCCTTAAGTTTTTGACAAACGTTTGGGATCTGCAGGTTTCCTTCTTTTTTATAGGATTGGGAGCAGAGATGTTTACAAAGCCTGACAGCTGTGGTGAGGATGGATGGGTGATGATGCTCTTTAGTACAAATAGGTTGTAGAATACTTTTTATTAAAGTAGCTCTCTAGTTCCACCACAGCCTCATGTGTCAGGTGGGAGACATTGCCTGACAGTGATGTTATTTTTTTCTACAAACTGACTGTTTCTGTGACTGTTCTTACCCAAACAATTTTCAATAAATAATTAAGTAAGTACACTTGTAGTCATTTTTTAGCCCACGCTCACTTTTAGCAGCATTGAGGTGAAGTACTAAGGTTAATCTTTGGTACATAAACTCACCTGCATGGTGACATGGTGCATTATTCTACTGCTTTAAAGAGGATCATTGATATCCATTTTAGAGTTTATAGGAACTTGCAGATATTGAGCTACTTGGTCATAGCGGAATAAAAAATGTCAAGGTGAGCCTTTCATCCACAAGAACACTTTAGAAACCTTCAGGCATGATGGCAGTAGCATTATATTGATGGTGTGTTTCAATACCACTTGGAATGGGGCAATGCAGGGGCTAAATAGAATGATGAAAAATGAGCTCTAATTTCTTTAAAAAATTCCTTTAAATCTACAGTTAATCAGTTGTGCACTAACAGGAATACAATCCCACATATATGTTGTTTGTTTGTTGTTTATTTGTACTCCATAATCTGTGTGCCGTAGAGAAAACCTGCACTGAATATCTATCCTTTTCTTAGTTCAAACCGAAAACAACATTTCACATAAGTTACTGAAAGAGAAAACAGCCATGTTTTTTGTTTTTGGTATTTCCCTTTTGCAAAAATGTAATGATGAACTGACAAAATATCGACAGTGTTTAGGCCAGATTCAAACTTTTCATTGATTGATGATTAAAACTCTGCTGATAGCCATTGTCTAAATTACTAAATTGTTGAAGGGTAACTAACAAAAGCCCCACCTTGAGTAAAACCCGGTAAATAAGGAGATTACATTTGTAATACTTAAACTAATAGTCATTAACTGATTTTACCCTCATTTCTGAATAACATGGATTAGCTACAACTTCCAGTCTAGTTGCTTAATATATTCATAATCTTCTGGTAAAGTATCAGAACAGTATAGCTGTGGGTTGAAATTCTTCCAATCAAGTAAAATTAATGATATAAAAACAAACAAAAAACATAATTTTTTCTTAAGAGGACTTTTGTAGAGGTTTGTCTTCATATTAGTCAAAAAATACAGAGAGTAGGTTGGGAAAAATTATGGGCAAATAAGCTTAAAACAATGGTTAAGTTTAGATAGTCAAGCAGGGAAATAAAGAACCTTGTGAAAGTATTCGGCCCCCTTGAACATTTCAACCTTTGGCAGATTTCAGGCTTCAAACAAAGATCTAAAGTTGTAATTCTTTGTGAAGAATCAACAACAAGTGGGACACAATCAAGTGAAACTAAATTTTAGGGATATTCTAAACATTTTTAACAAATAAAAAGTTGTGCAAAATTATTCAACTCCCTTAAGTTAATACTTCATAACACCACCTTTAGCTGCGATTAAAGCTGCAAGTTGCTTGGGGTATGTCTTTATTAATTTTGCACATCGAGAGACTAACATTTTTGCCCATTCTTCCTTGCAAAACAGCTCGAGCTCAGTGAGGTTGTATCAAGAGCATTTGAACAGCAGTTTTCAGTTGTTTCCCAGGTTTTTTGATTGAATTCAGATCTGGGCTTTGACTAGGCCATTCTAACACCTATATATGTTTATTTGCGAACCACTCAATTATACACTTTGCTTTAATGGTTTGGATTATTGTCTTGTAAGAAGGTAAATCTAAGTCCCAATTTCAGGTCTTTTGAAGACTCTAACAGGTTTTCTGCTGGAGAAAAGCAGGCCAAAACCTTGAAGCTACCACCATCATATTTGACAGTGGGGATGGTGCATTCAGGGTGATACTCACATCCAAATTTATTTGGAACAATAAAATCCTTAATTACACAAAAGCACACTGAAGAGACACCTTAATTATGGTGGGCTTTCCTTCCCCAAATTTTAAAAGTAATACTGTGCAGTTAATTTAATATAAGAGATATTTTGCATTGGAGGAAAACTTTTTTTGAAACCTTCTTTAGGGCGGACATATATTGTACCAGTTTTTGCCCTCGTCATGCAAAATTTTTTTTAATTGGGCCGAGTTTCAGCCACAGGCAAAAGGATGCCATTTTTTTGCCTTTGTGGATGGAAAGATGTTAGAATGTTCCCCCCAAGTGGATTTGGTAAGAGTTTGATTGACCAGTTAGCTCCACTAATTGTGAAACAAATCAAGCCGCTACTGGTGCTGTGATTGTCTAAAAACTTGACATGAGAGGCATTGACCCAATCAGCTTGAACAATTGTACTGAATCTCCCTCCCTTTTGACGTGAAATTCAATTAGAATTCTACACAGTATCTATCTTAAGCCAGGTTACATCAGAGGAGGCAACACAACATTTTTATTTTATATGTCTACCTGTTCTGATATATCTGGAAAGGTTGAATGACTTCCAATTTAATTTGGGGCACAGGCTATTGCCCCTTTAACTGACTGTGAAAAATCACGCTCAAACCATTAACCCTTCTGGTTGTATACATTTTATTTCTTTTTCTCTTTTTTTGGTTTAATGTACATCCAATCTTATCTGAATGCAGAAATGCTCATGTATACAGTCTCACATGTTTAGCTGTTTATTTCCTTTTATATCTATCGTGTCACATAGTTGCACGAACAACTGTCTATAATGAGAAGGGTTTTTCACCTTGTTTGGTGTTTCACCCTTATAGAATATTATAATCATGTATGTTCACTTTCAATAGTGTTCTTAAAACTGAAAAACAATAAAAAGACTATGTTTAAAATAGAAAAAGTCTGAAATGCTCCACAACCATAATATTAGCAGGTCTTTATTTCAACTATTAAAAGGAGAAAAATACAACCTTTTTTTTACTAATCTTTAAAAGTTTGATTTATAGCAAAAAAACTTTTATTTTTTTTACCCCTTCATTTTATTTTAAAACTAATAGAGACACAAAAAATGAACCATACACAGATTTGCTTACACTTGTCCATGTCAATTTCTGACCAGAACCATTTATATACAAATATATACCGATTTAAACGGGATGTGTTTTGACATTCAGATACTGTTTCATTTAACTTACATCTGTATGCACACCATTAACATGTTAAGTAAAGCAGTGTTAACATAGTTTCTAGTTGTTTCTTAATGGTTAAAATATTCGCTTTAGCTGATAGATTCCTGACGGCTAAGTAATGCATCTGAACCTGCTCATATCCATTAGTGTTTTTGTTTTATTTATCACCGCTGATCATTTCCTCTAATGGTTTGAAATATTAATATTGAGGTATTGAACTGCTGAGCTGCAGTTTTTATGCTTGTTAACAATGTGTGTTTATTAGCTAAGATGAACCTGAAATTCCCAGTCAGTGATTAGCATTTAAGAAGCTTTGCCTTTAAGAGGGAAAATATCTTTCAAATAAACAAACAAAAAATAAAATGTATTGGTACATACTCTGCAGGCTCTTACAATCAAGTGTTTGTTTTAGCTTATTTCACGATAAAGAAAGGTAAAGACCTAGAAAGGTAGAAATAAAGCAAATTAAAAAGAAAACAACACAAAGGAGTCAGAAAAAAGAAAAACGATGTGAATGTTGTTGGTTATTTGGCAGGCGACAGCATTCAAAACTTTTCTGTTGTTGGTCTTTGCTTCTTTTTCTGCTCTCTTATCCTTTTCTCTCACTTGCTCTCACCTTCTTTCAGCATCTCACAGCCCACCTGTCATTGCCTCCCTCCAGCACTCAGTGTTATGAATATTCATATAAGCCAGAGCTTTGGCTAGAGTTCCAGAAAACCCCCAAAAAGGTGGAGAAAGAATAGACAGAAGGATGTGAGGTGTGCCTACAGTTTCCCAATGGCTATGGAATCCATGGTAACCACACTGGGAAAAGCATTATGGGATGTTTTGTTAGAAATACCAATGTAACTGTCCCCAAATAGCACCTTAATCAGCTTTGGTGTTGCCTTTGGGGATATATGGTGGGAAGATTTCAGACTCCTACACAACTTTAAACATTCTCAGACGTCTACTTAGGCTGTTACCACTAAGCCAGGGGTCAGTAGAAATGATGAGCAGAGTCTCCAAGTGGGTGTGAGCTAACCTTAGATACAACTGACCTTTATTCACTCTTATTTTGAGAAGAATTAAGGCATTATGCATCGAAAAACTCATCTGCTTGAGTAAATTTACAAAGAAGCCTTTTCTTTTTTTATGCAACCAAGTTTGGTTGCTAGGGTTGAAACAGAAAGAATAAGATCTCAAAAATCTTAATAATGTCCTTTACTTAGTTCTTTTAAGTCTAAGTTAAAATCCCATTTGTTTAAAACTTTCTTTGACTGTTAAAGTTGAGCTGTTAATTGAGGTATCGTTAGTTTAAAGTTGTGGTCCAGCTGTTTTATTTACTATACAACCTGCTTTTATCATATTCTTCTCTTTAATTGCTTTTATTCTGCTTTTATTTCCCTTCTATTTTACGGTACAAGTAATGTAAAGCACTTTGCATTATCTTCATACTGAATTTGACAATATAAATAAACTTGCCTTGCCTAGCTGAAATATAGAAAAACGACTGACATAATTTCTTTTAAGAGAACCTCTTTGAAATTAAAGAAGTAATTTACAAAAAGTTACCATATAGAGTACTAGAGTACTCCCATTCCCTTAAACTACTGTGTCAAGAAATCCTTTATATTAGTGAGCCATACAACTATCAATTTTACACATACAATCAGTCATTACTCAAGAGGGTTAGGTTGTAGTGTATTGCAGCTACAGTGGTTATAGTTTATTCTAAGAACACTTTGTTTACAAATTATATCTGTACAGTATGTCTGCAATTAGATGCCCTACAGCATAGCTTTTGGATTTAAAAAGTTCCTGTAAAAACATTAGTAGCCATTTGGTGGGTGGAAGTGTAAACTAAAACAGTATGATGACATGCCAACCTTCATTTTGCTCAGAAACTAGGAAGAATTACTGTTAATGAACATGCAGAAAAAACCTGCAGGTATTGATCTACAACAGGGGTCTCCAACCTGGGTCCTTAATCATTCATTTGATTTAGCTCTGATACAGTTGAATCAAAGGAATGGTTTGTTTGCAGGCCTTTGTTAAACTTGGTAGCATGCTGAAAAGGTAATTCAGTTATTTGAATCAGCTGTGTTGGAGCAGAGATGCATCTAAAGTCTGCAGGACAATAGAGCCCACCTCTATGTATACCTCCACCCCAAAAATCCTTTGTATTGCTTATTTAGTATGGGACCAAAATCTAACCGTATTCTTTTGTTGTTAGACTCGGTTCACTGTTTAATTGTACTTTTTGTAAGTGGACTGTTATGGCCCCTGGCCTCTTGAGGCTGTGTGAAAGCACCTCTTCTGATTGGCTGCCAGGAAGCTGCAGGAGCTACGCACCATTGGATCAGCAGAGCATGGCAAGCCAATCAGATGCTGATGAGCCTCACCTGTTATTTTAAAACGCTCGTGAAACATTCCTCCAGTGGGAACAGCTTGTAGGTAGAGGTTGTGAGCTGTTCCCCACCTTTGTTATTGGCGACTTTTGGGTGTTTTGAAACATTTTGTTGGCTGTTCTGCTAAAGCAGTTGTTTGTGCTGTGATTTGCTTTCTCAAGCTGGAAACTTGTAGAAGGGCGGTTTGGTGCTCCCTTTGTGTGTTTTTCTTTTTAACCCTTTGGGGTGTTTTGAGTTTACTTCAGACTGATTTGTTTGGACCTCTAGTAAGTTAATTTGCACTTACCCAATCTTTAATTTGTTAACTCTTTTCTTTTCTTTTAATTGGGTTGTATTGTGTCTTGGTTCTGTGTGATCTTCTTTTTGTAATACATCACCTTTTCACATAACCTTTTTTCTCTGGACATTTTATGTTGCTGTCCCTGAACTCTTGGCAATCAAGTGAGTCTAGTCTTAACCTGATGACTTGATGAGGTGAATGGAGTCTGGTGTGCTGCTGCTTGGGTGGAAAGAAAACCAGCAGCCACACGGCCCTTTCTGGAACCAGTTTGACACCCCTGCCTTAGACCTTAGGGGTGTAACATGGACTCAAAGAACAAAACCACATTTGTGACATTAGTTGCTGTCATTGGACAAAAATGACTAAGGCAAGACAGCACAGGTCTTATAACAGAGAAAACAATGATATGTCCTGCAGCATCCCTGTCTTGCATATTTGTAAGGGTGTCCCGATACAACTTTTTCATTTCTGACATGATACTTATTTTGCAGCTTTAAGATTTAGCCGATATCGATATTGACCTGATAGGATTTTAGCATGAATCCTATCGGCTTTTTTTTTTTTTTTACTTATAGTGTACCACAGAATGTTGGAGAAGGCTTGATAGTAATATTACTAAAACAGGGCAAAAAAAAGTCAACAACAAAAGATATTAAAACAACTGACCCATATAAAATTAAACAATGAGTTACATAAACTTTTAACAGAAACAGGCAATTTCTATCAGCATTGAAAAATTTCTGAGAATTTAGATGCCGCTTGCTAAAATCGATATTAGTTTTTTTCATTAATATCAGACCGATATTGAATATTACTATTGGATTGGGACATCCCTACATATATGCTCTGTTATTGCACTGAGAAAACCATTGCAGGAGTCTAGAGCAACTCATTTCATGCATGTTTCAAGACTTTTTATTTTATAGTTTAGAACGGCGTCAGAGATCCGCAACATTATGACAACCGCAACAGATGGTGGATCGATCCTAAGTTCACTACTACTATAGCTGGACTGGACTACTATAGCTGGTCTAGTTGGTCCCAATTACAGAAAGATGTAATCTTTCTGTAATTGGGGACCAGTTTATATTCAGACCAAAGGGAAATTGCATCAGAGTTAGTTTGGATGCCTCACAAAATAGGTCCTTCTAATCAAACATAGACGAAAGGTCTAGACCAAGGGTGGAAACAAACAAACGAATCACGGTTAATGCAATCTGCTGACATCAGTGGATGTCTTGTGCAGAAACATCACTAAAGAAACAGAAACAGAAAAAAATACAAATATTTTCTTTTTTAATCTCTTTTGCTAAAAGATAAGATAGAATTGCTTGTTTCTATGGTCTGGTTACAGACCACCTGGATGAATTTCTGTTGTAGCTGATGCATAAACGGTGTCTTGTCTCTTTCACCTCCCAATCAAAGATTTTATTTGCCTTATCATTATTTCCAAAGATTTGCTTTACTTTTAAGATCTTTGTATTCTCTTGGGTCCAGAATATGGTGATAATAATAATAATATTTTACCTTTAAAGCAGAAACATCTGACCTAAGTTTAATACTTTCAAAGAGAAAAGACATATATGAGCATGGTTACTAGCACAGCTTGTACCCCTTTTTTAAAGTGTGACCCTGAAAAATCTCTTTTTGTGGAGCCAGTTAATCATTCTTCCTCACTCAATTCTGCATCACAAAACAAAAACAATAGACTTGCTGACATTTCAGCATGACTGCTAAAACCCCGTGACTATAATTGTCATAAGGTGGAAACTTCCATAAATATCTTATATTTTCCCCTTCGGAGTAAACTAAATAAAGTGTTAAGCTCAAACGTCCCCCCCATCAAGGACCCAACATCCCTAAAAAATGCAAATGTGGATCAAGGTTGGACACAAAGCACTCTATCTGTGTTGTACAGCGGCCATCAGAGTCATTGTGTAACAGGGGATTCGATGACGTCACTGCAACCCCTTCATTTCATCGCCTCTGCTTCTATTCCCACACACATACATACGCACTGAGAGGTGGGGGGCTGAGCTCCAATTCCTCTATGACTCATCTTTGCTCCAGTCTGACGCAAGAGCATGACTGGGTCCATGCACGTTACCTTCCCACACACACACACACACACACACACACACCTCCATCTCTCATAGGTGCTGAAACGCAGCCACCATCCTGTATCTCCACTCTGCTGTGCTGTTGTTCTCCTGTGTATTTATTTAGTCATTCTTTCTGTCTCTGATAGAGATCTTGTTCCAAATCCTGTTTTATTTTGTTTCCTGCATGTTTTTTCTAGGCTGCACCTCTTTCTCTCACCCAAATGTATTTCTTTTATCGCTCTATTACTGCCCTTTCTTAGCTTTTTTTTTTATTTATCAATCTATGCTATTCCATTTCAGGCACCCTACTTTTTCATGTGTCTTTTCTCCTGCTGTTTTTGTTTCCCCCCCACATCTCATTCCTCCTTTCATCTTTTCACAGCCATCTCTATCCCTCTCCCTCTCTCTTACTACTACTGCCTCAGCATACTAAGCAGAAGTTCACTGATTACTTTTTCTTCCTGAGAAACGATGGATTCAACTCCGAAGCTCACCGCCACTACCTTCACCCATTACCCGTTGCCATGGATACAGCCTCAGCACTTGGCATTATTGAGGAGGGGTGAAAGGAAGAGGGAGGAGGAGGAGGTTGTTATGTGTTGTCACACAAAGACCGTACTGAAGAAGCCCACTCAGAGCTGTTTTTCTTTTTCCTTATGAATTTAATTTTCTGTATGCAAAAAGGTTTTTAAATTTACTCCTAAATGTTAGGCCAATCCGCTTGTCTCCTTTTTCACTTTACAGCTGTACTTTGTGCTTGTGAATCAAAGCAAACCAAAACCAGCAATTTAAAACATATCTATATAGGTACATGGAGAATTTTCTTTTTCTGAAAGAACAATACATCTATTTCATGTCTCATAGATTATTATCTATCAATGGGTCATATTTTATGTCATTATTTATTGCAAAAAGAGATTTTTTCTTGTCACTGAATTAGCGGTGTCCCCACTATTCCTCCCTTTCCCGCCTCCTCCAAGTTATCTGTCATTGTCAGTCATGTCAGTGTGTCACAGTGGATTGGGGAGAGGGTTGGAAAAATGGACAGCTACTATCGATCAGTCAATACAGTTTATTAGGCCTTGGCCCTTTGGGAAAGTGACAGATAGCTGTACAGCAGGAGAAAAAAGCAACACAGATTTACTCCTGGTTCACTCATGTACCCCTGGGTTATCTTGACACTAAAAGTAAAAGCAGGGAATGACACAAACAAAGCACCACTGGCACAACGTGAACTAACACTGCTTTGTTTTCTGTAGAGGCAGTCACATTTATTTTGCCTCTGTCTTTTTCAGATATGCACTCATTAGAATAAAACTAATAGGTGCCATTCTGTGGGTGTTTCACCCTACCAATTTTTCTCTGTTGTGTACTAATGTACCTTGTGCAAATGTGGCGTGCAAGAAAATATTTGCATTCTTTTCCTCACAATGTCTGCACAGAGTTGGCTGCAAACCAGATATTTTATTTTACTGTAAAGGATTGAGTCAAGTAAGAAGCCAATTGTAGAGTTTAAACCCCAAACAAAATGAAAATAATTTTACTACCTAACAGAGCAAATTGTTGCTCAAATTAATCTTTGCATTGTGCACACTAAACATTTTAAATGTCCAGTTGCTTGTAATCTTGACAAGACCATTAAAAAAAACTAACAGTTATACATTGCATTATAATTAATACATAAAAAATAATAAATTATGTTCCTGCCCAGACATAAACTATATTGACAAATCTAGTCAAACTTATCTATTTTAGAAAGAAGTGGTAGAAACTGGACCTTTAAATTCATTGGAACAAATAAAATCTGTATAAATTATTTGAGTTTTAACTGTTTATAGTTTTTTTAAGCTACCAAGATGTGCCTAATGCCCTGAACACACCTAGTCAGTAATCAGACATATACCACGTTACATATTACATACTTAAGTGATATAGTTAAACATAGAATGGCAAGATGGGAAAGTTTGTAGAAAAAAAAATAACTAAGCCAAAAAAAATCCTAGATGCATACAAATGTGTGTTGACTGCTTAGTAAATCTTAGCATAGCCAAAACTAAGTGTGTTACTCATGCCCATGCTAGGGTAAGGGAAGGTGTTGGACTCATGCAGCAGTAAATAGGGATGGGATGGGCTGAAATAAGGGCCAAAAAAGATATCGACACATACACCTACCCTGTAGTAGTCTGTGCTGTAGACGTCCCTGGACATCCCAAAGTCTCCAATCTTTACCAACAAGTTTTCACCCACCAAACAGTTCCTGCAAAAAATAAAAAAAATAAAATAAAAAACAGAATACTTTCAGGCTAAACTTCCTTTACTTGGGTTAACTCATAAGGTACTTAACTGCTAATGTGTACAATAATGTGTAAAGAAATGGACTTAACTAACAGGTCTTTGAGTTGTAGTTAAAGTGATTGTTGAGTATCAAACAGATGTTAACAACAGAATAAGACCTTAGTTAATACAAAAAGTATTTTTAAACAATTTAATTTTTTCCAGAAATCAAAAGACATACAGATCAACCTTGCTCTTTGTGAATATATAATTGCCCTACCTGTTTAATCATGAATGACACATGGTCTATTAATAATAGTTTTGGCTCCATTTCTCTAACCACACCAAGACCCGATAACCGTCTCAACAACAGAATCAGGAAATCACTTACTTGACGTTAAAGCCACACCTAAATATATATTTGTTAATATAAAATATATGTTGAGATTTAAGACTTAAATATAAGATATATTTATATATTGGGGATTTATATAGAGCTTTAGGATTTAAATATATATATAAACATATAGGATGCAGCAATGGATTTAAAATATACATTTAGGAATTATATTTAAAATACATCTTTATATTCTTTTACATATAAATATAACACCTATTTTTAGCATTTTATCCCTAAATGTTGAAAAAACACGATGTGAAGAAAATGTGCTAAACAACAGAAAGATGATAATTTCTTTAAATCAATGAATTTCAGAAGTGCATTTCGTTTATTTTTGACTGATATTAACATATGTTGCATGATTTGGAACATTTAGGTGTGGTTAAAAAACAGAAAGCAGAAATAGAACAAACATAAAAGGGATCAAACACATATCTTGGCCCTGCATCTGAGGAGTTAATTTAGTCATTTCTTAGTCTGATCATGAATCAACAAATCAGACAGAGACCAAACAGTTTATGTAAATGTTTTGTGTGCAGTGATTTTCCTGGTAGCTGCACTCTTCCAAAAATGTTTCACATTATCGGTGGCCTTTTTGGTGACGGTTTAACCCACTCAGTTGACTATTTTGTCTTTTGTTGGGGCAGAAATGAATGATTTTTTTAAGCTGAAACTAGACTTTTCTAAAACACATGCAGAAATTTCAAACCTGATAATGTCAATGACAAGTCATTTTTTGAAAAATGCTTTCTTATGACATTATTAAAAAGTGCCAGATGACATAAAGGACATTTTAAAATAATAGAATAGTAGGTGATGCACCTCGTGGCCAAGTCACGGTGCACAAAGTGCTGTGATGCCAGGTAGACCATGCCAGATGCTATCTGTTGAGCAATATGCAGCATCTGAGACTGGGTTAGTTCCACAGGTCTTGTGGTCTGGCCTTCTGCCATCAGAACCGCATCTGGTCCATGAGCCCTGCAAGAGAACAGGTGGAAAATGTTCACTTGTGCTTTTTTACTTTTAGCTTTTGTAAAAGCAACTTAGAAGACACTTCAGCTTCTACTGAGATGTTTATCTTTAATAGCTAACTTCTTATAATAAATCTGTTTAACTGTCTGGGGCTAGTTTGACATTCAATAAACAATTAAAAGGAGCGGCGTGCCTGAGGAACTTGTTTAAGTCTCCATGTTTCATGTATTCAAACACCATGATAAGAGGGTCGCTTTCCACGCAAACACCGTAAAATGTGACGATGTGCTCATGCTGCAGGTTGGTCAGCAGCTCTGCTTCGCGGTGGAAATCCTTCCTGGCGTTTTCACTGGCCTCTTTAAGTGTCTGCAAACACACAGAAATGCACACAGAATAACTTTTTTTGAGCTGCACAAAGTTTATACTTTTTACACTAGTGTACTTAGTATATAT
>JAUZNJ010076131.1:0-24822 GCA_034780135.1 Jordanella pulchra
CCCCCCCCCCCCCCCCCCCCCCCCCCCCCCCCCCCGCCCCCCCCCCCCCCCCCCCCCCCCCCCCCCCCCCCCCCCCGTGGAAAGAGAAAGGCAAGTCCAAGTCAACAGACAACATATTAATGCAAACACGGCATGTGGCCGAGGATGAACAAGCATCTCAGCAGCTCTGAAAAACTATAACCGCATTTATAGTCCTGAGAAAATCACAGATTAGAATATAACGGAAAATATCAGTGAGTTATTAAATACTCCATTAGTTCAGGTTGTGTCTGTTTGAAGCGTAAAGCTGTAAGTTGCTAGTTAGAATCCAGGCCCTTACCTTGCGTTTATAACCCCCCCCCCGAAAAAAAACAACTTTTTAAAATTCCTGCTCAATGACGGGAAAGAATAAAACAGTAATTTTGCTGCACTCCCCTCCACCTTCCTGTTATCTGTTGAAAGTCTCGCTCTCTCTTGCAGCCTAAAGTCTCATAGGCATCTCTGCATGTCGCACAAATTCCTATATAAAGTTTATTTAGATTAACATCACGCAGCCTGTCTCCCGTAATTTATACGATACTGAACATATCTAGCCAAAACGTGGCGTTAATACCAAAACTAGTTATTTCTTAGGTTACTGCAACCAAGGACTAAAACCAAGACCTGATTAGTTTTAACTTGCAACCAGCTGGTTTACAGAAATTAGCAACTTGTCTTGAGTGTATAATTTCAACATGGGGACATCGGGAAGGGTAGAATTGGTTTAGAGGAACAACCCCCCCCCCCACAATAAAATAAAATAAAAAAAAACCTAGGAAAAATCCACATATGAAAATCAAGAGAGCACATAAAACAATAATTTAAAAAAAAAAAAAAACTGAAAAAAGGAAAACATGAAATATTCTCTGTAAAATGATCAGCTACTCAGTAACTAATCATCAAGTGCATAAAAGCTGACCAAGTGGCACTAGAAACAAGCAGGTCTTTAAGGACTTTATGATTAAAAGTTTTGACCTACCTCTAAATTCAGTGATTAAAACAATCACTTTCAATTAAACATAAGATCTACAGATCTGCTTGTGTTCCTGATGAGTCTTTTGAAATACGGTGCTAAGGCAACCAGTCCACCCCCCTCGAACAATATCTTACTCCATAATTACAGCCTTTTATTGAATGGTGCAAACTGATGCAGTCTGGGAAATACTGCAGCCGTGACACGTTCTCAAGATTTTTGCAACAAACGTCACACATCACGACATCAATGCATTAAAAAGGAGTGTTTTGAAATATCAGGAAAACATACGACGGTGATATAATTGTTGAATATTACATTTTCCGGACTGGATCTCTTTTTCCTCCTTAGTCACGCCGATGTCGCCACAAGTCTTTATACACCTCAATGTTATGAGAAGAAAGTATTCAGTGCAAGGAAACTCATGGCAAAGGGTATATTATTTCCATGCAGAGTGTCAATTCATGACCTTTGAGCTTGAAATTAGACGACCACAAATCGCACCAAAGCGTTGATGGCACTTGTGATTCGATGCTATGGCCAGCTATACCTTGTTTAATATCAATTTCTTAGTCTTTCTTGTGTGGTGTTTGTGTTCTTCAAGCCTTTTCCCTTGACTTAATACATAATTTTATATAAAATCAGGCCTTTTTCAACCACCGCATTCTAGAGAAACTAACCAGACCTATCCCAGTTAGCACTGTAGAAGAAATACTAAATCAAATACGAATGTTAGAGATACACCTGTTTAATTATGATCAGATTTTGTGAACAACAAATTGTTTAATTGAAAAATTATAGGCAGGTGAATATTTTGTGCTAGCATTAGCCCATCTGAGCGGGGAAGTAATTATTGAGTGCAGTAGACATCAGGTCAACTTTTTGTCTTTAAGGTGTTTTAAACGTTTAATAGAGGAAATGCAAAAGGCCATTCATAGGAACCAATTTACTTATGAGAAGTTGTGTCTGCTGCTCACTAACATTTTAGATTCATGAACTAACTGCCTCTGAGGCAGGTGAAACATTTGAATGCTGCTTTTTCACTGGTGAGATGTCAACCTTTTAGAGTTTTTCTTCACCACCGTTTAATTTGTGGTGATTCTATCAACACTAAGATCACTTAATTCTATCCAAGACATAAGAGTGTAGAAGATACAGGACACTGCTGGAAATGGTTTAAAATGAGAGTTTAAGAAAAAAAAAATTAAGAGTAAACAGAGATATTCTTTGCTTTTTAAGCTCGTTACATTTTTTCCCTGCTTCAAATGTACCAACAAGTCTTTTTCTGACAGGAAGTAGGGCTAACAACCTTTTGGAGTGGTCCCACCAGAGTGCTGACTTCATTCTGTGGAAAGATCTAAAGATTAGTGTGATGGGAAGGAGGCCTTCCGATCTCAGAGGGATTGTGCTCACCACCAAAGACGCATTATGAGAAAACGACAGAGGAAACATATCAGAAAATGCTAATGAAGATTATTCCATAGATTACCGATAAGTATAAATAATAAAGCTGCTACTTGCAAAAATCTATATTTTTTTATACTACTTGTACATCTTTTATTAAATCTAAATATTCCAGGGTTATAATTAATCTGGAGCTTTGTGCTTTTAATACCTTGAAAACCGTTCATTTTAGATGTTTAATTGTGATCATTTCATTGTGGATACAAATATTTTCTTCTATAAACAAAAATAGGAGCGTAAAAGATCTTATGGGAAACAAATACAACATGGATTGCTTAGCAGCTCTCTCTTGCATCATCAGCAAAGGCTTCTTAAAAACAAAACAAAAAAAATTAGATAGTATTCTTCCTGATTGCTCATTGTTTTCTTTTACGAGTGTGAATATAGCCGCCGATCTCCAATCTTAAACTCCTTTTTTTCCCTCAAGATGTCGTGCATACACAGTGGGAACCCTCAACCTGCAGCAGCAAGGGCACGCTAGCCGCTGCCGCTAACGCCACCGCCCGCTGACCTTGAGAGTGCGGCGTCGCTGCCTCTTTTCCACAACACAATGAATCACTCAATCAGAAAGCAGGCCAGACGCCACCCCGTGCATCACAAATGTGGCGAGCTGGGGAGGCATCGGCGTCTCATCGAGTGCCAGAAGTGATGGTGTGAAAACGCACAATGTCACTGAGTGCGTTTTGTTATGTGCCTGTTCGGTGAAGGGAGAAGACAGGGGAAGCGAAGGAGTTGATGAAATGATTACATAGTGGCAGGGGGTGGGGGGGTTCTGTGTTGAACAGCTGGCAGAGAGCACCGTTGTTTAACAGTTTTACTATATGGAGCCGAGGGCCCGAGAAACAAGGAGCAGAAGAAGATTCTCTTCATCCTCGACTAGTTCGCTTTGTAGTCGACTACCTCCTCCCAAACAACACAGGGAAAATCTGACCTTACTCACTTACAGCAGGTTATCTCTGAGAGCTCTACACATCAACACAGTGTTTTAAATTCAAACCAATGTTCAATGGAAGCAGAAACATGTGTTGACTGGAGCAAATGAAAACCCAGACGGATCCAGTAGCTTGAAGGATCGGAACCAAAGCCCTCATCAGGATGTCAGACGAGCTTGTTATTCACAATCGGGTGCAAAAATGAGCCAAGATCAAGCAGCTTGCCTAGGAATGTTGCATATTTAATACAACATGTGTTCAACATGTGGATTTCAGCACAACTATTCTGTTTGTCCACCCACATGATAGCTGCAGAGCCGCAATTACATACATATCAACACGCTTCAGAGGCGATAAGCAGCCGAATGCACAGCGCTCATATCTTCCGCTCCAATCGCATTGCTCCTTCCTGTCACTGCTCTTCTCATCCTGCTCGTTAATTAGACCAAAGCTGAGCCGTTTGTGGGGTTCAGAGGAGCAGAGCTTGTCTGAGCTGAATCTCTGCCCTGATTTCTTGGGTCACATTTTTTTCCATCACTTTCATCTCAGGGCTTTGTAAACCTTTCCTCACATGTAGCTCAATTCACCTTTTTCAGATCTTTAGGAAAGAAATTAAAAACCCTTCTATGAAGCTCTTTTCATCCTAACATATCATTTGTGTGTGAAGATGCATAGAGACTCAGTTGGTGACCTTCTGATTTTTAGCCTTATAGCTCCTAACCTGCAAGTTGAAAATGGAATATTTTTCCTGCACCGAGAAAAAGGTGATTATTTTCGATGCCGCTGAGATTTTTTTTAATAAAATCAGAGGAAAAGGGGGAATGGAAGAAGTTAAAAAAGAAAAACTATGCTCTGCAATGCCCTGAAAGATTTCTATATTTTATTCAAACTAGCCAGACTTTCAGCAGGTAAACAGGAGGGTATAATGTTTTTTTTACCCACTGCATAGCATTATATACTAATCATAATGATATATATTATAGGCAATAAACTATACTTGTATAATGCAATACCTCATAAAACTGGTCTGTTGGATGAATTAACTGCCCTTAATGCCCACGCCTGACATATTGCTGATCATGTGTAGAAGGGACATCATGAAATGGTAAAAGTCAGCAATTATTGTTCATTTCTAATCAATATAGTGATTGAAATTTTCAAATGATGTATTGCAATTACTTTATTTTCCTGATATCATACAGCTTTACCTACAAATATCTTATCTAAGCAGTCTTTAGATGATGGCGTGATTCGATATTAACCGATTCTAGTTCCAAACAATCCAAATCTTAGTTGAAGCAGGAAAGTTTAAAAAAATGGATGTTGTTAAATATAATCCAGAAAGAGAAACTGGAATTGTTTGTAAAACAATAAATTTAATGAACAGAAACTCTCATCAGTGCATCAACACTTATCTTTTTTGCAAAGAATAAAAACATGAATGATTCACCTTCTTTAGCCTGGGTTGGGGCTGGAGTCTGAGTCTCCTTCGTGTAGGACACCGTTTCCCGTGGTGGGAAGTCCACCTGTGTGACTTTTGCCATTCCAAGCTTTGGAGTCACCCGCCTATAAAACACATAATAACTCAAATGAGGCACTCACATTGTTTTAAACCAGGGGTGTCCTGATATAACCTTTTAAATTTCCACGACGATATGGATATTGCTTAAAGTAATTGACCTGATGCAATATCAGCACGAATCGTACATACTTTCATTAATTATTTGTCACTCAATCAATTGCAGGTCGTTAAAAACGGATTGATCAAGAGATATTTATCAGAGAACAGTCAACAGGTATGAGAGCAACCGATCCATCTATTATTAATCAATGGAATACAGACATTTCAAACAGAAGCAGAGTTGTTCTATCAGCACGCTCAAATCAGAGATTTCTGTTGCAGCTTATATGTTTTAATATTAGCCGTTTGGCTGATAGACCGATTTCTAATATCAATATCAGATCAGTTCATCCCCAGTTTAAACATTGTCAGTCTATTTTATAACAGTTCTCCCCCAACTCAGACAAACTCTTTAGCCAATCTAAAACATTAGTCCTTTCTGTTAAAGATAATCGATCAGTTCCTTTATTTGCAACACCTAAATCTGATCTTTTCAACATGCACAAATCTGAATCGACTTTACAATGACTCAAAGCTAAAGTATTCATGCCATAGATTGAGAGAAAGGAAAATGACCAGGAAAGGAGAGAAGAGAGTGTCCAGTACCCCAGCTCAGAGTCAGAGTGAAGTTGAAGAGTGGACGGGTCAGAGTCCCAGTGCAGAGTCCTGATTAGTGTCACAGCAACAAGGCAGCATTAGTGACAGACAGACAGACAGACAGACAGACAGACAGACAGACAGACAGACAGACAGACAGACAGACAGACAGACAGACAGAATGAGGAGAACAGCTGATGTTAGCATCATGGCACACATCATGCTGATTCAACCAGTCAAACACTTTAATGTAAACCTTAAACTTTCAATTTAAGATTTAATATGCCAGCAAAAAAAATAAAAATAAAACTGGAAAATCAGCTCACACTTACTCACACCAAAGGCTCTGACTATTGTTTAGCCAGAAAGGTGGTGGTGGGGGGGCCCTGAGAGAGAAAACGTGACCTCCATGTGTGTAGGAAATGGCCATGCTGGTGAGGGAAATGAGTCAACACGTAGCGGGAACAGCTCACAGTGCCTGATGGGACACTGGGGGAGCTTGAGTTTCAGCCCAGGGAAGGGGGCTCTAATTAGGGGTTAAGAAGTCCCCCAGGCGTCACAGCAACCCGCTGCTTCATTGTTAATTTGGGAGCGTACTAATTCAGAGGCACATAAAAGAAATAAACATGTCCTCAGTTGGTATAAAGTTGTCATCACTCACTACAGCAAGTGGCAGATCTAATCTGAGCTTGAACTTTGGGCTCTTCTGGCATCTATAGCCTTTATGTTGCAGTAAAACATAGAAAGAGGCACATAAAAGCAAAAAGGACAAGCTGCAAGTTTAACTTGGTGTCTTTAACTGAAAACACATATGTAGTAACATGCATCTGTTTATGTCTCAAAGCAGAAGGGAGAAAAAATGTATGTTAATTTTTATGAGAGATGTACTAAAGTCATAAGTATCAAGAATTTGTTTCCTAAATAAATGATTCCAGGTTGATCTCCACACTTGTAAATCCCCGTGCTGTGGTTTGGACTCTAGCTGAGGGATTTTTAGGTGTGTTTGGGTTACCTGGGTCCCACGGCTCCATTAGAGTCCTGGCTGCCTGCCTCACTTGGAGTTCCTGCTGATTTGGCAGTAGGAGATGTGGGAGGAGGGACTACATTAGAGAAAGAGAGAGAACAAAAGTCTATCAGCTAAAGCTGCTCATGACTCAAAAGTTGTTGTGTTTGTGTTACAAGAAGCTAACAAATACTGGAAGACATTTTTACTGATGTAGGCAGACATAAAGACTGCATCCTAAATGAATTTAGCATTGAATTTAGCAGCAAAGCATAACAAATACCTGCACAAATAAATCAAACTGCATCTCAATGTAACACAAACAGTAAAATATTTTTAAACATCCAATAAATACTAACCTATACACATCTAAACTATAAAAAAAACTCCATAAGAGTTGAGCTCGTTCTTCATTTTTGTTCTCAATATGCCAAGAAGCTTCACCATTTAATTTCCAATGGATCTCTACTGCCACCTAATGGTAATACGTGGGAATTACTCTGAAATTTTGTACGGTGAAAGATTCTTTTAGACATATTTTTTTATAAGATTTTCCATTTAGATAAGGGGTCAACCTGCGGCTCCGGGGCCCCTTTACAGTGGCACTTACCAATTTTGAGTAAAAAACCAAGCAATGTTTGGAAACATAAAGGAAATGGCTCCTTGAATGCAGCACACAATTTACACCACTGAATGAAACTATTGCTACAAGGAATTTTATCTGTTCAGTCATTTAATGCAGTTCAGCTGAAATCTGTGTGCTTTATTTGTAAGAATGGGCTACATTTTTGCTTAATATGCTAATTGCTATAATATGAAAATTATAAATTGCATAGAAATATCCGTATTTTCTATAATGACAACAAGTCCTATTTAGCTTGTATGAAATTCAATAAGTTACCCTTTATTCCTGAGGTTAAAGTGGGTTTTGTGGGTCGACTTGATCCTTTTAAGGAGCAAAACCAGCAAATGTTGCTCTAATTGTCTTTTTTGAAAAATCTATTAATAAAAAGCGAAGCTCAATTGACCGGTTTTCATTAAATCCCCCTAGCAATGTTATATATATATATATATATATACATATATAAATGTTAATAATCTGTAACACACTAACACGCATTCATGATCTACAATTATATTTAACATATAGCTATATTAAAACAGTTCAAGAAGAAGTGAACTTATAGACATAAAAATATCTCTCCTTTATATTCTAAGAATTACTTTAATTTTAAAATGCTATCTACCAGCTCTCTGCTACAAACGTCTTCTATCTGTTTTTTCTTATTTTTTCTGATTAGGTTTCAGGTTTAAGGAGGAAAAGATATCTTTCTGATAAGAAACGTTTTAAATTTTCCTTGTAAATCTAAGGCAACATGAAGACAGATGTGCATATATTCTAAATGGCATTATGTTCTGATACATCTCTTTATTGCTCAATATTTTCTTCACCAAAAACAATAAAAATGTATAGTAGGTCATCAAAATCAGCTGGTTTAACATTAATAATATCCTAAACTGATGTCATTTATAGCCTTCAACCAGAGCAGCTCCATGTCTTTGAACAAGACAGTGAATCCATGGCGCCACAAAGAAAAGATCATCATTGAAAAGACCTAAATATAATGGAGTTGAAGGGGCCATTCAAGATGAGGGCTTTGATTGCTGAAACATGAAATAAATATATAATATCCCCCTGGATTCATTTGCATTCCAAATTAATTGTGAACCATTTTAAGGAGGAATAGGTCAGAAGTCAACAGTAAAATGAACAAAACTTATTCTAATTTGTCACCTGTGATTGGACGTTGTACAGCCTTCAGTACAAACTTGCTGAACATTAACATTTTTTTTTGCCTTTGGGATCCATAAAGTCTTATTTATTTAAACTTTTTTCCAGGTTTTATTTTCTTTTTTCCACACTTTTCCAACAAGGATAACGAGGGTCGAAATCTGTACTTTTACTAACTTTCCATGGATATTTAGGACGCATGTCTATATTTTTGCTTATTAAATATAGAGTTTAAGGGAATGACTTATAGAAATTACAAAATTTTCATAAATTGAATTTAAGGATTAAGAAGAAACACATATTTTTAGCTTCATGTATTCCCTAAAAATCAAAACTATAAGAAAAAAAGGCATCCCAGCAGCTAGATCCACACAGTCCAGCATCAGTTAAATACAAACATACCGACAGCAGCATCAGGTGTTATCCCAACACTTTGCAGAAGAGCCTCAGCTTCTCGTCGTTTTTTCTCCAGGTCGGAGTCATCCTGCTGGACGGCAGCTTCTTTCAGCTGCTGTTCCGCCTGGGAACAGAGAAACAAGTATTAAGGACAATTTTAGAAACTCCTAGACAGATGTTTCTTTTTTCTTTCGGTGTCTCTGAGATCTAGCTCTGAAGAAAGTGCATAATTTAATTTAAAATTTATAGTAAATCTCACAGGGATTGCCTGCCTAATTTAGATTAAAAACGTTTTAGAAAAGAAACAGGAGTCTCAGAAAATGGCAATTGCAAGAAAACTGAGCTGAACATCAAATACAGCAGAAAGTACCGTGTCAGAAGTATTTCTTATGATTTGAAAACTTTTCAAAATGTATCTCTACCTAATTGGTACACATTGGTGACATTAAAAGGGTTAATGGTGGTTTTAAAATCAATAATGAATTTAAGAGAACTTGGTTTAAAATATGTTCCATTTCACTTAGATCCAGTGTCAAACCACGACACGCGTTCCTGTAAAAACATACGTACCTTCTTGCGCTCCTCCTCCTTCCTTCTCTTCTCCTCCCTGATCTGCGCCAACCGTTGTTTCTTCCTCTCCAGTTCCGCTTTCAGCTCACTTTTGTCAGACATGACGCCACAACTGTAAGAAAAAAAAAGACAAATCCTTTCGATTCTAAAGACGTTTCCTGAAATTTCTAAGAGGACTATGGATGTCCTGAAAAGTAGTTTTGTCCAAAGCCAAATCTGATGACAGATCTGAAACCTTTCAATGACACCAACGGACCCTAAATATTCAACAACCATTCCTGGTTTTCCACAGCAGCTAAGTTTGTTAAATGTTTCAGATTTTGCCAGGAGACAGTTTCATACTCGTATCAAATGTGACAAAAATATGATGAAACATTTCAGTAGCAATGAGAAGGAATCAATATCCAAACAAACTTCATTATTTTATTTTTTTTAGCACTGTGCTGCCCTTAGCTTAACAATGTCTTCCTTGTGATCTTTCTAAGTGGCCCTGAGAGATAATGCAGTACTGCAACAAAATTATAACAATTTAAACATATAACAAATGTCTTTGCATAAATGATCATTAGAACAATGGAGAGATGTAATAAAGAGATTCCCATTGAGTTATAACTACAAAATGTTTGCTAGAATAAAAAAAGCTTCATTTTTTTCCATTTATTTATCCCCTCTTTGCTTTTTGGTAAAATGTTATTTGGCCTGAATTGATATAACTCCTTTTTGAAGTAAGGGCGTTTTCCTCCAAAGTGCTTTACACCGCATTCAATCACTCACACGCTGATGGTGGTGAGTTACACTGTAGCCACAGCTGCCCTGGGGCTCATAGACAGAAGTGAGGCTGCTGGTCACAGGAGCCATCAGGCCCTCTGAGCAACATCAGGAGGCAATGCAGGGCAGGTGTCTTGACCAAGGACACGATAAAAAGGAGGCTGGAACTGGGCTTATATCGACTACCCTCTGGTTCCAGAGCAAACTCCTGCAATCGACGCCACTGTTCTCTGTTATATTAAAAAATTACCACTTTCATTTTTTTCTTAAAATGTGCTGATAGTGCTTTAAAAGAGAGTGATGAGTGAAAGGGGAGTTGTTAGAGCGTTAGCTAACAATTATTTTTGAAAGTAGGGGTGCACCGATTACAGGTTTCCTTAATAAGCCTGGCATGCCGATTACGATTTTGACAGATAGGATTTGTTTTTATAACTGACACTTTTAGTTGTTATAAGATCAGAATATATAAGGTGCTTCGATCTTATCTTTGTGAAACAGTAAGAACTACCAAAATAACTGCTCTCAAAGGTAAAATAAAGTTTAAGACATTGAAATCTGGTGATATTTAGACATTTCCAGAGGTAGATCACATTGGTGGAAAGATCAGTTTCAGAAGCATCAGCTGATCTTTCAAAATTAAAAAAATGAGGCTGATAAATCGTCCGGCTGATAAATGTTTGCACCCCTGTTGATCAATCTGTCAATTTTATTTTGTTGATTAACAATCGGTTTGAAAATAGTGCCTTAAAGAAGATTCTATACATAATTTAAACTAGATGAAGTTTAAACTACGCCACTTAAAGAGTCCTGGAAAAATAAAGATAAATGGACATCTAGTGCAAAATCTTTCCATGTTTTTTTTTACAATTCTGGCATAATTACTGCTCTGAGTGGGCTTGTCTTTCAGCTAATAGCATGTGTGTCTGTATACTGATGTTAACATTAATTAATAAGTGAATTAGTTGATGATTATTTCAATATCGATTAATTATGATTAATCCGACTAGTTGGTTCAGTTATACTATGATATGAAGGAAAAAGACAGAGACAGGGAATCTAATCCATGACAGCCACTACCATGAATGGAGCCCACAAAAACCCATTAAAAGAACTAAGAAAAGAAAACAACAAAAAAAATACTCAATGTGATTTTTTTTTTTCTTTTACTAAATTTTTTTATAAACTAAAACAAACACTCCCTTTCTGTTGTGTTCAGATCAAATCTGACCAATGACAGTCGGCCTCATAGATTCTAAGACATCATTTGCAGGCAACATTAAGAATGAGGATCAGCATTTTTATTGGTTTTTAAGTCAATCTATTACACCTGCATTGTTCTGTATCAAAACGGACAACCATATGAAATGAATCGGAATCCAGATTATGTTGAGAAACCATGTGCACAAAGTCCAACAACAAACACAACGGCTGTGTTTTGAACACATTTACCTCCTTAATTGAACATAGACATGAGAAACTTGGTTGGACGACCATTATCCCATTATCCTATATGGAGGGGGGGGGGGCACCAAACAAGACCACCTCCCATCCTAGGAAGATCATGGCATGTATTTATTGTATGTGTTCATGGTTAATGTCCTTAAATGTACTGGCCTTTGTAATAAATGTCTCATCACATTGTGAGATTTTTTTCTCTTTCTACATCAGCTTCTTTTTTTAAAATCACACTCATATATATAAAGATTTCAAAACAACAATATCTAAAAGAAAATGAGAAAAATAAAAGAAACAATAAAAAGAGCTGTATTATCTGTGGAGTTTAGGCAAATGCCGACTCCTCCAGTTCATAGGTCAGTATTGGGATTCCTTCCTTTGACTCAGTACCCATGAAGTAGCTCTAACCCTTAAGAAGGTTGATGACCCCTGCTCTACATGCTTCCTCGTCTACTTTCAGCTTTCTATTATGAAACTCTAAACTTAATCCCCAAAAAAAAGCACACGCCTAATTCTCACTGATGTACGACTGAGTAACATGGGTTTGCATGCAGGTGCATGCATCTGCTCCCACCAATGGACAGAGTGGCCATAGGAGGTTCCAGAGGATTCCCAAAAAGTTTGCCCGTTTCAATATGACGATATGTCTAAATCTGACAGCTCTAACCGCAGAAAAAGGCATGCGAACATAGCTCACCTTTCAGAAAGGTTAATTCATTTTAGTTGATATGGGATATATTATACCAAATTAAACAATTAATGAAACCTTAAAACTCATTAGCTAATGCAATGGTTTCAAAAGAGTCGTACAAAAAAGTATGAATAAAAGCAAAACAATTTTTTTGCATGAAACTACCTCTTTTGTGACCGTCCACTCATTGTCATTAGGCTAACGGAGCCCCACCCTAGTGCTACTTTCCTGTCTGCGTACCATTTTAGCTTTAATCGTGCTTGGATATTTTTACTATCGTTGTCATAAAAGGTATAAAATAAAAGCCAGAGTTGCACAACTTTTAAACTTAAAACTAACTTAGAAGAAATTCAGCGAAAAAAGAAATGACTCTTTACTGTGGCTAGCAATAGCCTTCCTTGTCAATCAGATTTAGCCAAGTAGCTAAATAACTCGTCCTTCATAACAAAATAATAAAAATAATTAAACTTAAATACAATTTTGCGTAGGCCTTGATTGGTTTGTCACGGTAATGTTCAGTCTTTAATGGAAAAGATATATATATAATATACAACCGTTTAACCAAGCTCAACCTGGAACCACTAGGTTAGCTTAGCTGCTAGTTAACCGGTAGACACGGTGCTACAGATCTATGGCCAAAAACCGACTGGTTTTAAAGTTAACGCAGCTGAAAGAAGTACAATGGTTGGCGACATTTGTTATATTGACTTTAATTATGAAATTTGGATAACAAACCTTGAAGCAGCTTTCCAACTTGACCACCAAATCTACAAAACCAACAAAACAATTGCACTGCCAACTCAACTACAGATACCTAAAAGGTCCAAAAGAGTAAATAAACAATCAAGTGAATAACGACAGGTGCAAAGTAAAAAAGGAAGAAAGAAAAGATTCTCGTAAGCGTTAAAGATAAAATAGTTATATTTCCATAAATATAAACCCCCTTAATAAAGACTTTTGGAAATTTACCCCAATATTTTTTTTTTATATTTTGGTCCGATGATAACAATGTTCACCATTTATTCGTATTATTTCTTCATATTTATATCACACCTTACTAATTTTACAGAAATAATCAGAGGCTTGTATACCCTCTTCATAGGCATGAATCTCACAAATAATCTCAATAAATTTCATCATGCTGTGGGGTGTGTTCCTGCTTGCGGTACTACATTGCACAAAGTGCATATAAGAAAAGAAAGACATAAAGCTGTGTCCAAAAACTTTCATAGAGCTATAGAAATTAGGAGGCCTGACATTGCTTTTTATTCTTGCTTTACTGATTTTATGTAATTTTTTGGTTTCCTGAGTCGCTAAACTTTAGATTTATATGCAAGCCATAATCATAAAGTAATAAACTAAGACTGCTGAATCAATGAGAGATTCTTTCTAAAATCAGTGACATGAAAATACAATTTTCCATGATACTCTAACTTTTTGGGATGTACCTATAACGGTTGCACAGTAACAGGCTGGAAGAAATGAAGTGTTTTCTAAACATTAGATTTATGTTGCTTAGAACTATTAAATGTTTAGCTTCTGAACACTCTAACAGATTACTAATCAAAAGAATCCGTCTAATTCTGATATTTTTTAGAAGAGCAGGAAACCTAAGTCTCAGTTGTTAATGTGTTACATTTATTAAGGGAAACATTCAATAGAAAAAAATACTCCACAGTATAGACAAAATGAATGCAAGATAAAGAAAACCCACAACCTTAAGCAAAAAACATACAAAGGTTATTATAAACTTCGTCGTAGGCAAGTAAATAAAATGACCTACTTTAGGGTAAATAAAAAAAAAAGGGTGGATAATGTTTTACAGTGTACACCAGCATCTATTTCAACATGAGCTTCCAAGTTCTGCTCAAAAGCTCAAACATATTTGCATGTGCTTGTAACAATGCATGTTGGTTAAATATAAACTATATTACATTAAGCTGCTGGACAGTGTTTGCTAGTTTA
The DNA here is from genome assembly GCA_034780135.1 of Jordanella pulchra. Lineage (NCBI taxonomy): Eukaryota > Metazoa > Chordata > Actinopteri > Cyprinodontiformes > Cyprinodontidae > Jordanella > Jordanella pulchra. The sequence goes on from JAUZNJ010076131.1 coordinate 14,246, forward strand.
TCTATACATTCTTCATCATTTAGATTCGTATGTATAATCTATAGTGTCAGAACCTTAGGATGGCCTGAGGTCTTAGGATGACTGTTTCCTTTATTTTTGCCATAAAGGCCATCAGGATTTGCCAAGTTTCGCAGACGCACATCAAGACAAAATAATACTGTGCAAAAGTCTTCAAACACCCCTCATCTGTTGAATCCTGCTTTTAAAACAAGCAAGTTTCTACACTGCAAGGGAATAACTGCCCCTAACCATACCAGATGATTTAGCATTTCTTTATATTTTTTTAAAGGCACATAAGTGAATGGGGTGCAGAAAATGTAGTCTACGCATTACCTGAAATCTAGCAAAAACAACTGATATATCAATAAAACACGCATTAAAAAAAAACTGGCAGAAAAAGGCAAATGGGTCATTTAAAGCACTCAGAGAAAAACAGAAGAAGGATGGGAAGGACAGAAAGCTTCATGCAAGCTGAAAACTATGTGTAAATATCAGTTCACATGTACCACCAAATCCAAATGTTTTGGGGAATAATGTTACACGGAAAGGGATTCACTTCAGCGCAATTAAAAAAAGAAAGAAAAAACAAAACAGAAAAGAATCAGTTATGGTTTGTATCTGCAGAGGTTCAACCTCAGCATAATCCTATGAACTTTATCTTGACAGGTTAAATAAACACAAGCAAGTCATTATACAAAAGTAGACTGGTCTTGATGAAGGTATAAGAAATTATTTTTAAGAAATGTTCGTGAAGACTGCTTAATTAAAAAAAAATAAAGTTTGACAGTGCAGCCTGTGCTGTAAATAATAAAGCTGATCAGTGTGAAAATCATGCAAACTTTAAAATTTCTTTTTTTTAGATGTTTATAAATGTTTTACTAGATTTTTCCAGACAGGATGAGGGACAGTTAAGATTTTTGCACATTTCTTTTTCATTTCAGCCTAGGTGTCTGATTTACTATTCCTCTTCCTGACATCTCCATCAACCTGGGGACTGGCTCCATCTGCCAGTTCTGCCAGTGCCGGACCATCTTTGCTGTTATCCTCACTTCCCCTGTTGGTATGCAGAGAATGCAGGATCTGGTCACTGGGGCGTTTCCATGGTGTTCGAGTGGCAATCCAGAGGATAAGAGCCCCAAAAACAACCAGCAGGACTCCTAGAACATTCACAAAGATTGCCTCTGGAGGAGAGTCTTTATACTTAGGGTTGCTCCTGTATTATACAAAAAAAAAAGTAATTAAAAAAACATTTACATATAAATCAAATTGATTTATCGTTAAAAAGAACAAAAAACTTACAGGCCAAAGATAAGTTTCTCTGTAATTCCCATGAGAGCAACTGCTATAACACTGGTGAAAAGAAAAAGACCACTGTACACATGGATGGGCATAAAAGCTGCTCTCCAGGACACAGGTGTTACTGGGATCAGGTATAGGCCGACGCCCAGAACAAGCTGCCCATTCAAAGAGAGGGGGAAAAAAAACAAAAACAAAAAAAAACACACAAGATTATGAAATGCTTCAGTCATAAAACTTTTTTTCATCATGACTTTCAGTTACAGACATAAAAAGTGAAAAATAAAAATCAACAAGAACTGAAAAGTATATCAAAATCCGTTATGTTTGACAAGTAAGGAAAAAGAAATAAAAAACGGTCTGTTTACCTGCAGACCGTACAGTATGACTGCTGTCAGACCCAGCCAGCTGTGCAGACTGTACATGTTGGGAATTTTGGCAGCATTGTGGAAGTCAAACACTGCCACCATGGAAATAATGGCGAAAATAAAGGCTGTTAGGTTCAACCCTGCATGGATGAACTTCATCATGAGTTTGCTGCATTGCCAGGTCCAGGGAAGCCTGTAGACAATTATGGCTGCAAGAGGAGATCAGTGGATCTGTTAATGTTTTTAATCACATGACCCCTAAAAACATCGAAATAAGCTAGATCCTAGCAGAAACTTGCACCCCCCCCTCCCCATTTTATATGCTTACAAAATACTTGCTTGCAAAATACCTAAAAGCTTATTGCAATTTGAGATCATCTTTAGTCTTAAGTCTAGCCTCTTAGGTCTTTACTTTGACTAGGCCATTCAAAGGTATATATGTGCCTTTAACTAAACCACTCATTTACACAACCTTTAGATTTTGGATTTTGCCTGTTTCTTCTAGGGTTGCTCTATTTTTATATCTACCCACTCTTACATAAAGTCAGACCAGCATGGTTTGAACCTGAATTTGGGAAATGTGCGGTTTTAGTTTTCCTCCAACACAACTCACTCTTATCTCACCCCAAATCTTCATTCCAAAGTGTTGGAGTCTACCGTTTCATTCTTCCAGATGCTTTGTCGTCTTCTATTTGTTTTTTGGTTTTTTTGCCTACAAGACTTTCTTCTTGCCACGTTTCCATTAACACCAGATTTGCTAGAAGTGCACAACTTCCGATGAACTGAACAGTGCTTTGGGAGATTTTCACACCTTAAAATTGTATGTTTTTTTTTAAAAACCTTACTCAGGAAGAACACTTAAACTACTTCATTCCTGACCTGACTACTGATTTGCTTGGTCTCCATGATTTATTTACTTCACTAATGTTCCCAAACAAACCTATATTTCTTCTTTCTACTTGTAGTTGCTATATTCCGGTTGAAGTTTATCAAACAGTAAACAGAGGCTGAACATAATGCTTGCAACATTTTTTCATATCCTCTTGGTTTAAAAAATGCATCGTCTTCATCCCATTTCAGCGTTTTGTGGGACTTTTGCGTTGAAATTCAACCTAAAAATGTTACAATAATGAAGTTTATGTCGAAAGACTGAATGAAAATAGTCAACTTTTACATCAACACTCTCCTCCCGGGATTCTTGAGGATAAACAGTCTTGTTTGACTTGGCTTCTCACAGTAAACAGCCACATTCTTGGAAGGAAAGCCTCCGTCTCACCTATGCCCTGCAGGAAAATGAAGCCTGTGACGATCAGTACCGGATGCCAGTTGAACTCAGCCAGTCCTCCGTCCCAAGCCAGACCTTCCTTAAAGTGGAGAACCCATCTCAGCACGAAGATTATGGCGACAAACCCGACGGCTCCTGCTGCGGACAAGGCGAACAGGAACTGCTTCAGATTCTCCATCGCCATCATTGAGCGAGAAGATCAACAGCAGCGGGATGAAGAAGGAGCGTCTGCACGGCAGCAGCTGTTTTCAAACATCCCCAAACTATTTCAAGTGGAAGCTAGAGAGTACGGTCACGTGATCTGGAGCTACGCAACATTTTTGGAGGGGCGACGTTTTGTAACTTTACTCGTTACAAAACCGACTTAATCTCACTTTTGTGCTGTGTCATCCTCTGACCTCAGCGTAACACGTAGCCTTTAAGTGTTTTTCTGTTTCTGCTCTCGACCACAGGCTCAAGTGAGTCAAACCTGAATGACATGACTGTCGAAGAAGCAGTTAAAGCCGTTATTATGGACACTTTTTAGAGGCGATATGGCTCTCTGCCCGGGGTGATATGAAAGGGAGGGCGTTATTAGCTGTAGTTAAAAACAAGATGTTTCCTGTTGTGCTTCTAATCAGTGGGTACTGGCGCCCCCTTGTGTGCACAAGTGTTTCTAAACCACGTGGGGCTACTGACTCGATTTTTTGACTGACTTGGAGCCTGCAAGCACTAAAATAAAATGTTTCACTTTTAAAAAATATTTTATCCCATATTTTTTAATAAAAATAAAAAAACATTTGGATTGTTCCAACTTCCCTTTAAACAATTTAAATGTTTTCATGAAACCTTTAGTCTGTTTTGAACACAAATAGAAAAAAAAACACACATCTGCAATGGTTTATAAGCATCAGATCTACCGTGAACAGAGACAAAAGTAAATCATATGTAGTCATAAATATGTAATCTATATAACGTTTTAGCCAGAGTATAAAAAAGAGAAATGTTTTTTCAGGTACTACTAATTTTTAAAAGTTACAGAAATACAGGGTACTTGCTAATTCCAAATAGTGGAAATCGTAGCTCCTTCATCTTTTGTATTGGTTGATGTAAGAACATTATCCAGGGTAGGAAACAAACTCCAAATAACCTTCAGTCTTATGGGGGTAAAACATGATAGAAACGCAAATGAATGAGGCCGGTTGAATTGGGACTGCAGCCTTCAGAAAAAGAACTTATGTGTGGGGACGGTGTCGAGTGCAAAAAGTTGGAAACGATCCATCTAGACTTCTCTGTAAAAATAAAAGAACTAACTTTACATATAGTTTTTGAAACATTGAGCGTTACAAAAGAAGCAAAAACAGAAAACAGCTGTAAATAATTCAATGAGCACCTTCCACAAATAAACTGATTTATAAAAAAAATAACAAAAGATCAAAAGTTGAATAGAAATTTAAGCAAAAAAAAAAAAAAGAAGTAAAACATGTAGAAAAAAACATGCAGGATAAAAATATTTAATACAAAACTATCAAGCTACAGCAGAAAACATCTTTAAATGAATCAATACAACATGAAGACAGAGGAAGCCTACACCACAGTGAGTGAGACTGTTAACCTTACATGCAAGCTGAAATCTCACAGTATTTGTGTGTTCACAAACACACCAAAATCCATCTTGTACTACTGTAGCTTAAATCATTCGAGCCCAAAACGGGTTGACCAATCATGCTGCAGTATTATGGTTTAAGGCGGGACCATAAACTGTGACAAAAGCGAGAGCTCCTGAGCCCATAGGCAAACCAACAGTAAGAGCATAAAAGCGCAAGTTGCTTTATTTTTTCATGGCATCTGCTGCTATTTTATTTTATTAAACCAAATATGGGTGGACAGGCACTGAGTGTCACTTCGTCCAATCAGATCAAAGGTTTCTGCAGAGCAGCACTTCCCAGAACAGATTCAATGGGAGCAGCCCAGTTTAATAAAGCATAGGATTAAACCTGAGTGCTGCACATTATCAATGTGGTTTCCCAGGCTATTTCCAAGTTACGTTTATGTTAATCTAAGCATTGCTGAATCTTCTTAAAATCCGGCTCTTCGAACTATTATGCTGAGATGATGGAAAGTAAGATAGAAAACAAAGCTTGGATATGTGTATATTTTTAATGTTATAGAAAACAAACTTCAGAATGTTTGAAGACAATATAAAAAGGTTAAAACAAAATAAAACATACAATTATTGTATCAACAAGTTTAATATTACTAAAAAAAACTATACAACAGAAAAAATAAATCTTAATAGTTAAAAGGTGTTCGAAATGGTTCTGAGCAGCTTTCAGCCAGTCGAGTCATTTTCTGATGGTCCTGAGTTTGTAAACATGGCAGAAGAAGTTGCTGCTCTTTTGCTCAATGTGAACAATTGTGTCTTTGTCAAACAGCAGCTCATGAGGATAAGTCTGAAACAAAGAATAAAAATACACACATTTGTACTCAGAGTAGGCAGACTAATGATCAGACCAAACTACGTCTCTATTTTGTTCCATTGGATTTTATTTTCTCAGACCTTACTTCCATTTGGTACCAATGAAAAAACAAAACAAAAAAACAAAAGAACACTTTGTACTCTTGTATCCAACTTTAAATCAGTTTTTCATTAGATTCAGTACATTTTCTCTTTTTGAAACACCATCTGTGTTGTCTTGGATATTCTGACTATTTAAAATGGTTTCTATGTGCTTGACTCCACTGTTTACGAATACAAACGCATTATCAAAAGGCATACACACATTTGATGGTTTTCTCCCTGCAAAAACAATCTAAAAAGTTAAAATCACTTAAAATAAGTGTATTTACCTATAATTTGACTACGTAAATAAGATGATCTGCCAATGGAATAATTATTTTTAACCCATAAAATAAGATAATTAGATATTATGCACTTAAAATTATTCTTATTCTAAATGTAAATTGTCTTATTCCATGGGCAAAATGTCTTACCTACTCAATTCAAGAAAAAAAATGTAAGAAAAATTGACTTGAATTAATTTTTTTTTTGCAGTGGCGACATCATTGCCCTGTGATGTTGATACAGTTTTGTGCGGCTGTGATCAGGAGCAGCCATGTTAGTGTACAAGGATAGAAGGCGAGTTGCTAATTCTGTCTTCTGTGTTGACAGGTTCGCTATGCAGGACACCAGAGAAATTTGGTATTATGTGGGTTGAAAACAAGCCATCATTTAAGAATAAACAACCTCAACCCCTGAGGTCAAATTTTGCAGACTGGCCGTCCACTTGCCTCCACTGTGGGGAGGCAGTGTTAATACTCTCATTCACTCTGACGGCTGTGGATTTGCTGAGGAGCTCAGTGGATCAGAGTCAGACGTAGTATAAATTGGGGGTTAGGTACAGCACAGATAAACCAGTAACGTCCTTTTGTGGTTTAGCCTCCTTGTAAAAGGCTTTCAATTACCGTCTTCTGGACATCTGTCAGCTCTCTTCGACATGATTGTGTCGGCCATAATATGACCCTTATATAACATTTATACCTGAAAAAATATTTATTTAAATTGATTTTTGGTCAAAGTAGAATTTAATTTGGCTTTTCATGTTTTATAGGCCATAATCAGCAAAATTATAATAAAGCCTTCTAACATTTCCCTCCTTCTGTAATGAATCCATCAATATAACTATGAAGTAAAAGAATAGATTATTAGATTATTATTAAGATTATTAGCAGTATCAAGATATTCTGATTTTTTTTATATTTACCATAAATGATTACAAAAATACTCAAATATTTAACTGAAACTATACATTAAATGGACATTATTTTCAAAGGTTGTTCCTTCTCACTCTGTTTCTACTGAGAGGCAGGTTGGAATAAAAGAGAAAAAACACAAAACGGCAAAACCTCAAATAAACCAGCCTCCTTTGGTTGCTCACCTCATCCCAAGGCTCAACCAGATCAATCTTCCTCAGTAGTCTCCCTGTTTGGTTGTCATGCAGCTGGATGTGAGCTCTACCTTCCTCATCCTCCCCGCTGGTTGCCGCTATGGCCAGAAGGTCGAGCTCATCCTCGTATCCCAGCAACTGAAAAGTCTGAAATATCGAAAAGGATCTTCTAAGCTCCACAAAATTACAGCTCCTCCAAAGCAACTGGGCATGTTTTATTCAGAAATATGAAGTTAGTAGAAATAAGCTATTTCAAGGTGGCTTAAAAAGGAAACGCTGACATCTAGATCTACATGAGGAGGTAAATATTTCTTAGATTTAACAAAGATTTTCTTTTTGTTTTAAATTTGCAGCTTAATGTTGCGAAACCAATAAATATAATATATTCCAAACATCCTTTCAATTTGCAAAACATCCAGCTGTGACCAAACCCTGGGTGTAGTAAACCAGGTTTATTTCATATCCAACTTATTTATAATGCCACGAGGGACTCACAACTAATGGAACCTATTTGGTGCCGACAGCTAAAACCCAAGAAGACCTTCTTCTCCAAAGGGAGGACTTTCAGGATCCATTTAGAGATGTGTGGATTGTAGGTGGATGGGATTCAAACAGAGCGGAGCATCTGTTAGATAAAAGGTATAATGGTGCAGAACTGCAGCTTGATTATATGTTTGCAGATTTGTGGAAAATGCATTAAAAGGCCTTTGAGGAGCATTTGTCATCTTATGAGCAAATAGGTCAGACGGATTTTTTAAGGTCTTATATCAAAAAGTACAACAATTTCCCTCTGGGATAAAGTATTTTTGAATTGAGTTGAAATTCATGTTGCATCAAGGAAAGCCTGAGTTTGTTAATACCTCCTGCATTGGGTCATCATCCAGCTGAGGAAACCTCGTCCTTACTGCCCGGCCCGACGACGTGACGGTGACACAAGAAGGCTGCAGAACATCCAACAGCCTGATTACACACCACACCACATCTCAAACGCAGTAGAAAGGTTAAAGGTCACACCTACGTTGCGTCGTCGTGTTGTCAGAGAGAAATCCTGCACTACCTCTGAAGGCAGAGGACTGTTCAGCTCACTTAGGATTTTCAGCACACTTCAAAAGGAAGGAAAGGCGTTTATGAGTGGCAACGGCGATAGCAGAGTTGTCCTGTATTACTGGTTAAATGGATACCTTTGACCGGATCACTCACTTTATAGCGGTAGGTCCAAAGTGGATGATTCTTCCTGAATCAGCCGGATGGAAGAAGATCTGGTCGTTCTCGATAGAGCTGTAGTTCATGTGCTGAACTCCATTCGTTGCCTGAAGCCATAAAAGGCAAATGTTCAAAGGAGCAAAAAAAAAAACAAAAAAAAAACAAAACACCAGATAGCTCTGGAATCTCAACCAGCACAGAACCAACAACTTCATCTGAATTTCATACTTTGTTCCTTCTTATTATAAGGAATTTGTGTGACAGACGAACACAAACTGGTGTGTCGTTGTTTAATGCGATTCCTAAAAACTGTCTGTCTACTCTGTCACCTCTAAATAAAATCCAAAACAACCCCTTGCCTTCAGTAATTGACTAACTTGTGAATTCAATCTGTTCTTTGAAGGTCTCAGACTATTTCACAAATGAAGTCAGCCCAGACAGGGCTTTCCACCTAAACCGACAGAAAGGAAACATTTATCACAGAAGCTGGAGGCGCTGTAGAGATCCCCAGCTCAGGTCAGAACTACTGTTGGTATCTCCCCTTTGGAAGATAGAAATAAAGATATTGCTAAAAGATTATCATAGACACAGAAAACCCGTAAGAAGGTGTTCTAGTTAGAAACACAAAAAAACGGCAGAGATTGAAGTATTGATGTCCTGATCCGGTTTTAAGATTTGATATTGGTTCGATATTAGCCGAAAAACTAATATCAAATGTCATAGGTCAGCATCTGCAATCTCTAACATTTTCATACTAATTGAAACACTCTTCTTCTATTAAACGTTTCTGAAAATCATCAGTTAACTTTACATGAGTAAGTTGTTTATATACCTTTTGTTGTTGAATTTTGTTCCCTATTTCAGTAATATTACTTGATCAAGCCTTATTGAACATTCAACAGTATAAAAAAAGTAATAAAAGCTGGTAAGACTTGAGCTAATATTGTATCGGACGATTCTCAAAGCTGCGATATCGGTATGGTATCGGAGAGGAAGTAGTTGCATTGGGACATCCCTAGAAGAAAGTAGGGATATTTTTTTTAAACAGCTAAATATTTACCAAAATCATTGCAGTCACAATATTTTATATATCGTTGTGCAGCCCTTGAAGAAGACAAATGTTAGAGGCTGCAAAGCAGTTGACTATACGGTGGAGTTTCTTCTCTATTCATGAATAGACCCAAATGCAACTCAGAAGCTGATGTTTTAAGAAGCTAGCTAATCTGTCTGACAGAGTTAGAGCCATTTATTTTATATCAGGAACTGGTCAGATATTATCTTTTTAAGAAGTATTAAAAATAAAAGACAGAACAAGTCTGGCTGATGTCTATTTGCCCCAAACACCCTTTAACTTGTTACCTCAAGACAGAAATAGGAATAGGTGATTTTATTTTTTTTTAATTATGAACCTTGCGGTTCATTTTACACAAAACAACACCGTCTTTCAACGTCTCAAATGTAGCAGCGTTTGCAGATGTTGTGCAGCAGAGAAGAAGGCTGACGGAAATTACCAAAGTGCTGTCCTTGAGTGAACAGATGTAGTGAGTCCCTCTGTGTTTTTTCTGTGGTGGGGTGTAAATGTAGTGCCAGGGGTAGCCGCCGATCTGGATACCGCTGTGAGAGACTGCCTGAAAAAGAAGTGGTGGTGGACCTGTGAAATAAAGAAATGCAAGGAAACCATAATCATTAGGTTCAAAACTCATTGAGCTCAGGGCGTCGCATGGTTAATTCTTGAATGAAAATGAGTAACATCTGGGCAAAGCTTCCACTAACACCCCCTGAAGTGGGATGTAAATATGTTTTACTTTTTCCTTTGAAACATTGCACTAAAACTAATCCCCCCTGCATTTATTCATAAACAGCCTCATCTACTGCATTCCTTTATTAACTGTCTCTGAGATTAATTTTAACGCATAAGATTCATTTGTGTGGTTTTGGTTCATGTAAAATATAATTGATTACTTGAAATTATTCTATAGAGTATATATTTACTTTTAAACATATTTAGAGTGCTTATAAACACTTTCTGTCTTGATGATGTTGATATTCCTTCCTCCTATTGTCTGGATCAAAGCAATACCAAATATCCACCTTAGGTGATGTGAAAGGGTCTGCTTGTCATGTTTGTGTTGCTGTGTGCCAGTGTGCTGCTGTCAATCACAGCTCAGATGGTGCCCACCCCTAACAACCATCTGCACCTTCCACGGTGCTCCACGGATGCCTTTCTCTGAGAGATCTTTACATCGTATATGCGGGTGAAAGCGTAGCTCTGGAGCAACATAAGCTGTACTTAGGTTTAGGGTTATTGCCATGGTTACGGCATAGAAAGGGTTTAAAATGACTAAAAATCAATGAGAGTCAAGACATTGTTCTAATGAGGAGCCGACTGTTCCCATGAGGGATGGGGCAATAAAAAAAAGAGATTTTGTGCCTTTCTTAAAAATAAAAAAAGCATGAATCAGTATTTGAGGAAGGAAAAATAAAAATAATGTTCATAAA
>JAUZNJ010076142.1:0-15814 GCA_034780135.1 Jordanella pulchra
AGATCCCAGGAACAACATCAGACATCTCAGTCCAGAAATGTGCAGTTCTAGGCACAGCCAAGATACTGCGCAGAACCTTTAAGCTCCCAGGCCTCTGGTAGAGGACCCGAGCTCAGAGGATGAAAGACACCACCCGCGGAGGGTGAGAATTTTTTTTAAATATATATATATATATATATATAGGCATGAATTAATGCATATCCCTGAAGGATAATGATAATGATATATGCTTACCTCCACTGTGAGGCAACTATATAAATTTGAGTATGCAGAAAATTCTGCATGTGGAACAAAAAGAGATCTAACCAGAACTCCTTTTCCATGCTATTTTTGTCCCTTCGTGTCTACAGTAAACGTTGAATTAAACTTTTTGTTTTTATTTACTTATTTATTATTATTTATTATTTATTTGCTTTCTTCCTGTCATTTTTCCATAATTGCCTAAATGATGAAGCACAAAGCTAATACCAACGCATAGCATGGGATGTCTGCAGCTCCACAAGATTTACTATGTACTTTGAAGGTATTTTTTATGTTTATCTTTTTGCTTGAATCTTTCACTTTTATAACAAAACCTTGCTTTAAAGTTTTTCAAGACTTTATCACTGACCTGTTTGGAGTGTTTGTTGTTGGAAATAATTTTTTGTATGTCCGTTGAAATAAAAGGATTTAATATTTATCCACACTACTCTTTTCTGATTTCTTTTAAATACATTTTTTTTACTTCTTTCCTTACCCTCTATCCTTTTCTCCCCACTTCTGTCACTGCCAGTTAAATGCATTGAGGCCACTGGTTGTTAAATGACAAAATGTGAAAAGCTCAAAGCACTACGCTGTAGTCATGAACTTCTTTATTAAAGCTCGAATAACATATGGTAGATAAGAGCATTGGAAGAAAATATAGATGTTCTTCCTTTTGCAATGTCTCTGATAACAATAAAACTTACATCAATGAGATTCTGTTATATCAAAAAAGCAGGATTTTTTATTATTAAACTGCTGAAGCCATTTACATTAGTGTTATGCCTTTTGTGCCCATGCTTTAGAAAATGGGTGATTCCTTCCAGCCTTAAGTTTTGATTTACATGCAAATCACCAGTACCTCTCTTTAATTTTTAATTTGTTTCTATAAAATTTCATATTTCCAGTCAAACCTCTCCTACTTTGTCTCAAATCCCCTATAAAAACCTGTGTCCCAATGATCTTAGTATGGTAGCTCTTTCTTTCATTTCTTTTCACTCTGAAATATACTGACGTCTGTGCTGGCTGGTGTGACAACAAAGATGTTTTAATCCTCACCCATCATCTCTCTGCGGCACAGCAGCTTCTACAAACCAATAGATTTTGTTCAAATGCCCTTCTAGCATAGCTGCCATTGGTTGCACTTTTTTTTTTTTTACCTCCACTATAACTTTACTTAAAGAGGGATGACATTTGTGTCCTCCTATTTTGTGCAGTTTAGATTTATTGATCAATACTGTCAGAGATCCTCTATTGATTGAGATGCAGGAGCCTGAGAAGATAGACCGCTGCAGTTTTTATTGCCACACCCATGAGAATCTTTCCAGTAATTACTTCCCCTCCTTCTAAATGTGAAAGCAGAGTTGTAGAGATTCACTGAGTTGTTTGAGATGCTGCACATCCTTCAAGCCTTTTCTCTTTGAACTCTCATTTTTCATGTGATGTTGACTTGCTGAGTTCTCTTCTATCTCCTGTCCTGTGAATAGATTCCAATTATTTTTAACTCTTATCTATTCTTCTCACTTCTGTTTTTTTCCCATCAAAAGTGAATATCATACAAAGGTGACTCGAGTAAACATAAAATACGATTCTGAAATTTCCACTGTAAATTAAAAATTTTATTCATTAAATCGGAGCAATCCCGGCCCATTTAAAATGCTGTCAAGCAGCTATGGAGGAAATTTTCCCCAAATTGTAGAGTTGTAGAGCTGTGTGAATTCAGCTGCAGTGTTGCTGGGTTTTGGGGGTTTCTAGATTACACAAAAAGAGAAAAGGATGATTTTCTGCAAGAAACAGGAGAACTAATCGGTCTAGGTCATTAATGTCCTCTTGATACAAAGTTATCCCAGACCATCCCATTACCATAAACATATTTCACTGACAGTACACTGGTCTTTAGCTTAAATACTTGTACGTTTACCTTTGACATCATTGTAACTGAGGTTCAAATTAAGAAATGCCCACAATATTTCACAAAATATTTTCCCAAAAGTCTTTTGGATCATCAAGATTATTTTTGTGAGTACTACTGGAGCTTTTTTGTCCTTTTTAATCTGCAGAGGCTTAGGCTTGGAAACCATCTATGGATGGCAACATTTGCTGTCTTTATTATTGTTGAACCATAAAAACTAATTTTCTTTCACATCTCTCTGTGGAGTTCTTTAAAGTGGGTCATAATGTGTTGACTTTTGAGGCTCTCTATGCCTACTTCATGTTGTCTGTCATGTACTATGTCAGTGAATTCAGTATCCTGACAGTCATTGGTGTGTGGCTGATGCTGAGGAACTGAGCCTTAGATAATTTGGTCTTTCAGGTATTATAAAGTCTGGTTTGTCATATTTAACAAAACATCATCATAATTTGAATAATTTCCATGTGTATGGGACTACTGTAAGTAATGGATAAAACAGGAAATGTGAAAGATTTTTCAAACGACCATTTCCTACCTTATTTATGCTGCAATGATGGATTCAAGACAGCTTGTTTCTTCTTGGTCTTCATTTTCTCACATACTTATTTTTTTTCTGAGTGCCTTTATTTAACCTGCTACACTTTAACCATGCTATACTTCCTCTTTGGTCTTTTGTCTTATTCCCACTCTAACTCGCTTTCCCCTCTCTTGTTTCTTGGATTTCCTTTGCCCTTACTTTCAACATTGCTTTGAATTTCGTCTCCAGGGGATTCCTCCAAAATATCTTACTCTTTTTAAATGTCTGCAGTGACTCAGCAGACACGCCAGCTGATTTGAATACTGCTCTGTTTTAGCATTAGTTAGTTGGCAATGATTAAAAAGAACTCTCTTTGTTAAGAAAAACTTGGGCACATTTACAAGCTTAGTGTTACTTTCTCTAGCTTTGATAGCTCCAGGCTTTACAAAACTGGGCCAAGGAGGATGTCTGTATGAAAGCAACCACTGTTCATCTGCCTAATGGTAGTTTGTGTTTCTGTCCGCTCTTATGAATCTTTTAAAACTCTGTTAAAGGAACATTGCATGCAATGCATATACTGCTGCATTAGTTGAAACATTTTGTTCTGTGCCTTTATTGACATATTTTAATACAATTAATTGTTCTTTTCTTCTCTTTTAATCTGCATTACAGAGCATGATAAGCATCGTCTATGCAAAAGCACTGAATACATGAATCTACACTTCAAAGTCAAATGGTTCCATAATGAGTATGTGCGTGATCTGCCAGCCTTCAAGGATGTTCCACCAGAATACTCTCTGTAAGTTTTCATATCCATAAAAATATATGAAAAATATCCTGTAATTTCTGACCAAAATTCCCAAAGGTTATTGCTTATTTAGTTCCTAATTTATAATAGTTTGTTTAAAAAAAAAAAAGAGTTCTAATTATCAGTAACCTTGCATAAATTCTTGTCTGCTAAAAGCTTTCTGAAAAAAAAGAAAATAAAACTTAAATTGTTAAACTTTGAGTTTTTTTAAAGGTCTATGTTAAAATATTCTTACTGCCAATGAGAAACAAATGATATATATTCAAACCTGTAAAGTGCATTCAATTTTCGGCATCACTGACTTTGTTCTAGAGTGTATGTAGTTTTGCTTTTCTTTGCAAAAGAGGCAAGATTCATCCTGAAAAAAACATCTGTTATTGAATTTAGTGCTTCCTGAACTCATTGCTGTTTATTTTGAATTCTATAACAAGTGGTAAAAATATATCTTCTATCACATGAAATATTTTTTAACTACAAATTAATCATGATAACTTTAAAAGTTTAGGTCTTTTCCCATTTCAATTCTATGTTTTATGCTATTTAAAATTGTAATGTCAATGTCCTGATTAGTGTTTTGTCTCTGTTTTTAAGTTATTTAACTGTTAGCATTTCATTATTGCTACTTGGAGAAATTGTTGCTTTAAAAACTTGTTATTTGCTTAGATGTCATTGTATTTAATGAGAATCAGCTGGTCTTTAGACAGCTTTCCTAAAAACTATTTATGTGTATCAGTTTTTCAAGTCAACTCCAAAAAGATAGTGAGCTATTTTCAAAACATGGCTGCACAGTTTCCTAGAGTTGCAGCTAACATAAACTGACTAACAAACACATCTGGAAGTGTTGGAAAATTAAGATATTTAACTTAGTTCAAAATAGGTTTATGTTTCAAAAATGTATTAAGCAAATGTAAATATTTACCACCCTATAACAAAAAGAGTTTCAGCTCTTTTAAACATAAAATCTATTTTAAAAAGAAAAGAGGCACATTGTTTAGGAAAAAAAACATGTTGACTTTAATATATAAAGTTAAACCAAAGGTTTTCAAGAAAAGACTTTCAATTGCTGGACTTGTTTAAGCCTCAAAATAAGTCAGTGTGAGATGTTGCTCTTATTGAGCCACTTGCCATTTTGTTTACCACGAGTACAAGGATTTTATGAGTCCAAACCCCATGAGGTGCCAGCAAGACTAAGCAATAAATCTGAACTGCAATCAAATGCTGTGAGAGATTTACTGAAGCTTGTTGACCCCTGTGGGGTTGTTGAAATATCTTCATGAGATACCTTTAGGTCTGTCATTTCCCAATATACATGTTACACTTTGACAAATATTTGTGAATTACATTAAAAGGCATAATTAATCCATAGGGAAGCAGGATAAATGTATAGACAAAGTGATCAGTCGCTTTCCAACATACTCAATGAGAAGGCCTAAACTAAAACCGATCCTAACTGAAGGAGAGGAAGGATAGCTGCCAAAGTTGTCTGTCTTTAAAACACAACAACAAATATACTGAGATTTTCTTAATGAACTTCAAACAGTTGTAAATGATAGTTGTTTATTTCCAAGAGTAACAGTCTGTAAATTAAAAACTAACTGGCCTTAGAAAGTCATGAAAATTATTATAAGCAAAGTGCTGTCTCACGAAAAAATGGGGGCTGCCCAACTCAGCCAGCATAAAGTGTTTTAATGACAAATGAATTTATTTTTATTTCAAAACAACTCAATCAATATAGATTAATATGTTGCTAGTGTACAGTTTAAATGTAAATTTTCTGTTCTGTTATAGTTACTGATTGAAAATGATGTATTAGGAAGTAAAATAAAATCACAAGCAATTCTAATAACAATAATAATAGAGAAAATATACAGACAATAGTTATCTCCGCTATGCTGTAGCAGGCGAATGGCCATGCCTATCCATGGACTTGAAACCCTAATTATGAACTCAGTAATATTTTCAGTGTTCAATGTGATCGTGAAGATAATTTCATGCTGAATAAAGTGAAAGTCTTATTTTGTAGTAAAGGTGTTACAGTATGCTTTTGTATGCTGAAATACTGCCTTTCATTTCATGTAAATACTGCCTTTAAATACACATTTAATATGAAATATTATATTTTTTTCTGGTGTTTTTTTCCAAGCCGATTGTACTGCATTGAAATTGGATAAGCTGTGAAATGCTTTTACAACTGTTTGCAACTAACACATACTTTATTGCGTGTGTCAACAAGCATGGAGTGATGGTGGACCTCATGATGAATCATTCTGAGTAGAGAAATGACTTGATTTGGAAATGTGGTTGGAGCAGCCATGTATAGCAGACTATTGTTTAGGATTGCTTAAACATGGCCGAATTATTAAAAGCGTACCAAGTTTTTGATGCTGAAAAAACATTTTAGAAAGTTTAAAAGCATTTCCATGATGTACTCCCTTTTACAAGACATAAATGATAATTATTAAGCTGCGATCAGAAAGAAAAAGAGCTAAATTGAGCACATAGCTAAATACATTTTGAAACAATATATCTGTGAAGGTTCTCAGTCATCCAGGTCATGGTAAAGTTTAGAAAGTTCAGTTTAGGCAACTGAATGTAAAGTTTTCTGGAAGACATTTCACCTCTCCTCTGATAGGCTTTTTCTTCCCCCCAGGTGACCGCTATTGGTCATTATGTTGGAGGGATCAGAGCCACCATTTGTTTCTTTTCTTCCCCCAATTCTTTTCTCACACCTACATTATATATTCTAGTGCTCTCCAGCATCAGTTAGAACTGAAGAAGCCTCTTGGATGACAGGTGAAACGTCTAGAAAACTTCATGTCTAGTTGCCTAAACTGAACTTTTGTGACGTGTTTTTTTCTCATTTTCAAGAATGTCTAAAGCTATGAAAATGACCTCAGTAAAATGGTACATGTGTGTTCTTAGACTCAATTGTAGAACATTACAACACTCTCCTAAATCTTTTTCTAACTTTTCCTCAAAAGCAGCTTGCCAGAATAAAAAAATATTTTTAGTAAAAACAAAATAGAAATCCAGACAAGACTTGAGTTTGAGTTTCTTATGTTAGCAATGAAGATCTTTCCTTACAGTTCAGAAGAATAACACCTCAAACAACTTGATCAGTGATCTTTTTGATGATGAGATGTCTTTGTAGCATAAGGCATCTCACCTCAAGGCATCGTTTTATTTTGCACACATAACCTTGTACAGCAAAGCAAGGATAGCTGTGATGTAAACATATGTAACACGGGAGGAGAATGCTGTGCTCTCTCCCCATCCAACCAGTCTATCATATTAATGACTCACCTTGTATCCAATGCTGCCACTCAAATGCTGTCTTACTTCAGATTGATTTTACCAGAGGCATAGCCTGTAGATTAGGCATATCAACTCTATACTGCATTTATTCCACCCTGTTTTGTTGTTTTTCTCACCTTTCTGCCATCACAATTGTTTTATTAGCATTGTCGTATTATGTAGTAGTTGCCCACAAACTGAGAGTGGATCATTCTTGAGGTTGCATCTACAGTATTGCTCTCATTACAAATTCACAAGGAGATGCTAAAGTTAAAGACAAAGCTGCATGATTAAACCACTGACATCTTTTCCATCTCTCCTACTCCCTCCTGTGAGCTTTTCTTCTATCTGAATATGGTTGTCTTATGTTTCTACTATCTTACACCTGATACTACGATCTGCATGAACCGCAGCCTTTATCAAACCAAACATGAATCTGTTCAGTATTTGGTTCAGTCTAATCAGTTTAAATTGATTTTCCCACTTTTTTAAATAAAAAGCTTTTGCTTTAGCTCAAGCTTTGAAGTCTCTCTTTAAACTCACGTATCATAAATAGGGGTTTAACCGTACCTCTAATTCTAAGGTGGTCTTTGCCTGTAATGTAAAGACAGACCTGTACATTTCAGAAAATTACAATATCAAGTATTTTTGGCAGTCATTTTAGAAAACAAAATGGTTGTTTTATAGACATTCATTATACATAGAAAAAAGAGTCAGGCTTTTTTTTTCATGTAATTTTGGGAGGTATAAAACAAACAAAAACAAAATGGTGTCTTAGAAAGTGAGAATATTACATTGGACTAATCAAAAATGTTTTAAGAAGATATGTGAGGCTTTGGAAAAGCATGTTGATTTTTATTTGCTCAGTACTTAGTTGGGTCTCCTTATGCATGAATTGTGAGATTAAAGCACTGTGTAGATGCCTTCAGGTTATCTCCATTGTTGGGTCTGATGTTACTCATCTTCCTCTTGACAATAGCCCATAGTCTTTCATTCAAATCATTGGAGTTTGCTGGCCAATCAAGACCCAGAATACCACTGGCACTAAACCATCTTTTGGTACCTTTGACAGTGTGGGTAGGTCCAAAGTCATGCTGGAATATAAAATCAGCTTCTCCATACAGCTTGTCAGCAGAGAGAAACATCAAGTGCTCTAAAATTTGGTGATGGCTGCATAACTGCGTACTTCAGAAAGCACAGTGGACCAACTGTACTGTAGCAGATGACATTATATCCCAAACCATCCGTGACTGTGGAGACTTGACCCTGGATATCAGGCATTGTGGATTATCTGCTTTTCCACTCTTCCTCCAGAGTTTAGGGCCTTGCTTTCTAAATGAAATGCAGAATTTACCTTCATCTGAAAATAGGTCTTTGGACCACTGAGCAACAGTCCATTTTGTTTCCTTTTAGCCCTTGTAAGATCTTTCTCATGTTGTCAATAGTTGAGGAGTGGTTTGACACAAGAAATGCAACATTTGTAACTATGTCTATATTCATCCTTGTTTGATGGTTCTTGGTGCACAGACGTCCATCCACTCCCAGTGAAGTTGTTATACCTGTTGTTGGTACACCTTTACCTACCACATTTCTTCCTCACACACAATTTTCTATTCATAGACTTAAATACAGACTTCTGTGAAAAGACATCTTCTTCAGTAACAACCTTTTGTGCTTAATCCTCCTTGTGAAGAGTGTCGATAACTGTCTTCTTGCACATCTGCCAAGTCAGATGTGCAAGTCAGATTAGCTGATTTGTTTGCGACACGTGAATTTCCAATTATGGACACAGTTTTCTGAGAAACTGCATTTTGAGTTTTCATTATTTGTAATGATACCATCATGGAAATTACAAAAAAGAAAGGGTTAAAATATATATAATAATAATACTATATAGGTTTCACTCTATAAGATGACTGGCAAAATATATTGCACTTTCATGTAACATTATAATCTTTTGAGACATAACTGTAATTTAGTCGATTATAAACTTCACTACATCCCATACCGCTAGATCTCATTGTACCTCCTCACATCCAACATCCAACCATACTTGTTTTCTTGTAGGTGGTTCGACCCCTTTGTCATTCAGTGGCTTGATGAGAATGAAGTTGTTGCTATGGACTTTCTCAATGGAGCACTTGAAAGGGATAAGAAAGATGGAGTAAGTACATCACTGAATTATTTCTCAAGAGGTAGCGTTTATTTTTATCAAGCTGTCCAGGACACTTATATCTACTTTATTAATGACAGGGAATAAGTAATCTGAATTTACATTTGTATGTAGAGGAGGATATGGTGGGAAAAAGGAAATTTAGTACAGTCAAAAACACCCCACGCCTTGAGACATGACAAGACAGGAACAAAAATGAAATATATCAATTAAAAATTTATACCAAAGAGGAAGCAAGCATTTCTTCAGGGCAATAAAGGCTCCAAAGGATGTTGGGGAAAAAAAGTGAGAGGAAATCTGCAAGAGTCTTTTGGAATTAGCGAGATAATTTGATGCATCACCACATGTACTGATATACTAAACTAAAAAGCTTTTATAATTGATTTTCCACATTTATAACTTTATATTAATATCTCTTAAGGTTCTCAGTTACAAGACTGAATGCAGATTAATAAAGACAACCTTATCTGAACTTTACAGAGGCTTTAGAAAAGTGGTCAGCTTCTACACTTCCTTAATGCTTGAATTTTAGATGTTTTGTATTTTTGTCTGTTGAACCACATCTTTTTTTAAACAATTGTACTGTATAATTAATAGAACCTGGTGACAGGCTTATGAGATTGTATAATCATTTACATTTATATAATGTTTAAAACAGGTTTGTCAGAACTAAACATAGATCTGATGGATTTCCATTAACTGTGAGAGTTTCAAGTCTTCAAACTTTTTCAGATCCAACACAATCCATCATACTAGATGTAATTGCACTATTTGATATTATACAACAGAACAACTTTGCCATTATAGTTTCAGATTTCTGTCTTCTTATGTCCAGTGTTAGATAAATTTGCCTCCATATATAAAACAGATTCTCTTTGTAGATATTTTACATCTCTTTGCTACCCTATCTAATTTTTAAGCACACAAATGATACCAAAAATGGTTAAATTTTCTTTAATCAACCACAGCTTTTGTTTCTAGAAGAGCTGATGATTATTTCAGATATTTAACGTTAGAGTAGACAAGCTAATAACCAGTCAGAGAGGATCATTTGTAAATTGCCGCTGGCAGATTTTCTTTGTATCTCTGAGATGTTAAAACACATCCAGTTTTCTTTGGATACCAGCCCATTAGGACCAGAGTTGCCGTTCCCAGCATTTCTATGCCAAGGATTGTAATATGTGATGTCTCTATTGATTTTCTAATTTATTTATTTAGTTGCGCACTGTCTACTTTAATATACGAATTTATACACTGTATCTTCACAATTTTACAGTCGTATCATTAATCCAAAGAAAGCATTTATTTAGTCTTTTTTTCCTTTCTATTTTGCCTGACTCATTTGCCTTTTTCTCCTTCTTTCTTAACTTGTGTCTATCCATCTCCCTCCTCTTCTTCAGTTCCAGCAAACCTCAGAGCATGCGCTCTTTTCCTGCTCAGTGGTGGACGTGTTCACTCAACTAAACCAGAGTTTTGAGATTATTAAGAAGCTGGAATGTCCGAACCCACAAGCTCTGGCTCATTTCATGTGCCGTTTTGCGAAGGTACTTCTCCCTCTCCCTGCTTTTTCTTTACCTTTATTGCTGTTATGGCCAGTAATAACTTAGAGTTAAGGAGTTTGTCATGATCTAGGTGACTTTTCTTTGCTTCTCTTATGTGTA
Organism: Jordanella pulchra; assembly: GCA_034780135.1. Taxonomy (NCBI): domain Eukaryota; kingdom Metazoa; phylum Chordata; class Actinopteri; order Cyprinodontiformes; family Cyprinodontidae; genus Jordanella; species Jordanella pulchra. The sequence goes on from JAUZNJ010076142.1 coordinate 10,606, forward strand.
ATATCTGTAATTGTTAACTCTGTTATCGAAGGGCAAACAAACTGTAACTATATCTTCTCTATCCCTGCAGACTATCAACAAGGTTCTTTTGCAATATGCTGCAATCATTTCCAAGGAGTTCCCATTGCATTTAAATAAGGAGAATGTGGTAAGTACTCAAACATTCTCTACAGTTGTTTACAGCAAAGTTACACTGATATTATTTCTGGATCTCAAATGCAAACATGGCAACACAAAGAAAAAACAAACAAAAAAGTATTTCTATAATAAGTGACCAGTAATAGTTGGCATGGAGACAGTGGAAGTTTTTTTAAGAATGCTTTTTTTGTGCAAAGCTTGACAATATATTCTGTAATACCCTTATCTCTATTAACATGATTAAAAGTATTCATCTCTCACCCATAGCTTATGAGAACAAGTCAGTTTTTTTCTCAGTCTATTGTTTAAAGTGACGGATGACTAAACACAAAGCTTTTTGAGTGGCCTAATTATTCACATTGGATTTGAAGCCGAAATGAAAGATAACAGGCAGTTTGGGAGCAGATGTTTCTTTACTGTGCTGACGATCTCATTACTACTGTCCCAGAGAGAAAGTAAGGCATGGTTTCCCTTGACAGGACTGCAGTGACAGATGATAGAAAAAAGGAACTGTGATGTGCACCGATTGTGGTGACTGAATCCAATTAACCCTGCTGTATGGCCATGAAAAAGCATTCAGTATCCCTGAAACTTTTTTCACATTTGTTTACATTATAATCATTAACTTTGGTGCATTTTAGTTGGACTCTATGGGAATGAAGGAAAGGCCTTTAAAAAAATCTTTCCATTTTTAAGAGTGTAGATTAGACATATATTCCACAACCTTTAGTAACGTACCTTTAAAATAAGTCCAGTGTTTGGGATGTTTTTTGTCACAAAAGGGTGAACAAACCTTTGAACCTTCATTTCAATGTAACTGAATTTCAGTCTTTAGACACACTCCAACTACTTTGGGTTCATTTAGCATAAAATCCCTGTAAGACACATTACAAGTTTTGGCTGTGACAATTTAAAAAACACTTTAAATCCTTTTGCAACATTCAGTATGGTATCTAGTTTATTCCAATGTATTCTCTGCTAAAGGTGGACAAGATTGCTGACTAGTTCTTATTTACTGCCCAGAAGGTTCAAGCCCCAACAGGGAAAATGAGCCACTGTTTCACTTAACATGAACTGGCACTTGAATCTGTTCTCTGCTTTCCCACTTATCTTCCAGGTAGGATCAGACGTATCTTTTGATGCATTGAATTGCTAACTGATCTTAGTACACTATCAGCTTTCTAACTTAATAATTCAGCCTTCACACCTGCTCCCATAAATGATGCTGTACTATTCATACTTATTCAGTTAAACTAAAATGACCGCAGTTAAAAAGCTGATGAAATAAATCAAAGATAGAAATATAAATGTTCAGTTTTAAATAATTTGAAATTTGACAAAATATGGTTCTAAACTGTTGTACAGATTAAGGATAGCTAAAAATTTCCACTCACTTGTAAACTCATAAAGCTAATATAAAATAATCCATTCTGAATTGTGGGTAGACACCCTGTTGGTTTGAAAGATACCAATGATCCAGTACCTCTGGGGCCAAGGATTATAGTATTAGTTGAGTCCATCACCGAAGTGTTAATTAAGACATGTTTTGTTGCCTTCTATTGTTTTATTGTATTTATTTATTTATTATTTTTTTGAGCAGATAATACATAATATATTGGTTCTTTAGAGTCTCTGGATTTATTCTGGGTGTCGGTAGAAAGCGACATGATTAATGTCTGTCATCTGTTAAACATGTTGTGCAGCAGAGAATCGATAATGTCTGACACATTCAGTGCAGACATTTCTCTCCTTGTTGTGTTATGTAGTGCATTTCCCTGTTGACTTTTTGAGTGCAGACCTTTCTTCATTGTAAAGACGATATGTTACGTTTTGAAAGCTGATGGATTGAACAGTTGTTAATATTATAATTTTTCTTTTGATGTGTTTTTTTTTTATTGTGTTTCCATTTATTTGGGCCAATCACAGCTCCCTTAAACTATAATAATACAATTCCAACAGCAGTCATACAGGTGGTAGGTAGAATGGCATTAAACATCAAATGTAGTTAAATTAATTAATTATCATAGTTTAAATCCATGCAGAATGTAAAAGACAAAACTATTAACTTTAATTCTTTGCTCTTTTGCAGCCCTGCATTATCCTCAACAACATCCAGCAACTTCGAGTCCAGCTAGAGAAAATGTTTGAGTCCATGGGTGGAAAACAGGTCTGAACATATTTTTGTTGAGTTTATAAATGATTTATGTTTCCTATATCAGGCCTATGCCATGTCAGACCATAGGATTAGATTCAATGTTGATCTTCAGGGCTGATAGGATGTCTTGAGGAAAGGTAGCATTTTATTTGGGAAATTTGAAGCAACCAATGGAAGATCTTTAAAGCTGGATTTCATAATTATGCAAAAAAGGACATTTTTAGATTACATATGTCATTAAAATTGATTTAAATCATCCCTGACGTCCTGATGTCCATCTGACGGTTTAGCGCTGTGAGATATCTCTTAGTCAGTTTTCTGCTGTCTCTTAATTTCAGGAATGCCCCAGCTACACTACCTTGGATATTTTACAAACAAACAGTTTTTTTTCAAGTAATAATTTCCATTGAAAAAGTCTTTTTTTTTTCTCAGTCTATCTCAGTATGCCTCACTATCACGTGCCAACAAGGCTAACTTTAAGAAGACCAAATTTCCTTATCTATTAATCTTTCTCATGATTCCTGGACATTCACTCCACACTAAGGTTACCACATCTGCAAAATATCCATGTTAGTGTAGACCAGGTCTAAGTATCCTCATAACAACTTTCCCACCACTAACCCCCTGTTTGAATCTTATATCCACCTATCCTCTTAATAACTGTTGTGTTAAATCTTAAATTCTGTGTTGAATTTCAACTCCAAGTGTTTTTTGCCTTCCCTAACAATCCTTCAGTGTTTCAGTCTTACCTAAGAAGCAACCCCACAAACTCTTACAACTTCGGTGCATGTGTGTCAGTAGTTTCTAACACCTGTCTTGCCCTGCATTTTGTCTCCTGTCGTTATGTCCTCTGTTTCCTTTCGTTTCCTTTCTGTGCTCTCTCTCTCTGTCTCCAGGAGGAGGGGGTTGTCTCCTTCTGTAAGGTGTGTGCAATAGGATTCATCAACAACCGTTATTTCCATTTAACAATTATTGCAACTGAGCACTCCACCCCACAGTCGCCACCCCTCACACTCCTATATTTGTCATACCCAACTAGTAAGCATGTGCCACAGAGCATATGGACTTGAATTACCCATCACCCTCTGGACAAGCTACTTAAGCTCTCTATCCCCGGCTCACTGGAGATACCAGCTCAAATCATTGGATCCTATCATTATTTTAAGCTTTGAGTTTTTCCCCATCTGACGCTTTGCTATGGTGTTTATTTTTGGATGTTATTTTCCCGTTCTACATAAAAAGGAAGGAGTAGGCTGACCAATTTGATAGCTATGGCTCTCTAGGTGTGCCCTCTGCAGAGGATCCTTTGCCATCTTGTAGTATCTAGATTTAACTCGTGATGGCTCTTATGAAATTAATTTCAAAAGCATATTGGCAGTGTGGTTTTAATAATAATAAATAATTTAAAGTATTTCAAATAAACACCTTCTTAAAATATTTTTAAAAAGGCAATTTCTCTTAAGTAATAAATTAGGGCACCCCATATTTACCCACTTTAAATGGCCGCCATCAAAATGATTTTAGGTCTAACCCAAGATTACCCAAAAGACATTATTTTCTAAACTCCATGAATATTAATTTCTCTTTCCAAAAGTAAAATTCTTAACTTACATTTTTATTTAGAACCACAGATTTAACTCTTTTAACTAGTAAGGAATTTTCTTTTTTCAGATGCACGTTTCTCATTTGTTTTCTCCTTTTAGCTTTTATCACAGAATAGTTTTCTACCAGTAATCGACTTGCAAATGTACTGTAAGAGAGGCAGTGTAATTACCAAGAGCTGTTATCAAATTGCTGCCAATGGCAAAGATTTACAATAATCTCGTACAAAGGATTCATCAGCGACTGATCGCTCTAGATTATGATCAGACTTTATTTTGGGTGTTGCACTGTTTGCTAATGTGCTTGTTTTCACTGAAATTGACTTTTTGAAAAACCTTTCTTTACTCGGCTCTGAGAGCCATTTCGAGTCATCTGTGCAGCAGAATAACAACCTGCCAGTGAGTAGATACTGTACTGTTGAAACAGGCAAAGTGAAGGGAAGCTGGGCAGCAGCTGATAGGCTGACAGCCCAGGAAATGTTTATATACTCTAGAGAGCCCTTCATGCCAGTCAGTGTCGATTGAAAGCAGCTACCATGGAGAAGCCATGGAGAAGCCAGGTGTTCTATGCATTCCAAACCTGATGTTTTCCTTGTATAATTATAATGAGTTGTTCATAAATTCATCAAGCAAGGTTAGTATTTACATAACTTAATAGAAGAGATGACGTTTAGGCAATTCAATATTTGATGTAATTTAACATTCCCAGTGTCCGGATGTGGCTCTTCTGTCCATTTAATTTTACCTATACCTGCGTTTTCATTGCTCCTTCAAATTCGCCAAAAGATGGGACTAAGAAAAGTAAACGGAAATGGTTTGGTAATAAAACTTGTAAATGTTATTGGACTTATAGTAGGCACACGCTGTTATTAATATAAACTTATGAAAAGGTATAAAATGAGACTGCTAAATTTGAGCTTAAATGGGAGATGTACAAATAGATATTAACATCTGAATTCCAGATTAAAATTTCACAAAGACAAAGATTAGGGGTTACGTAACAATCCTGCTTAAGCAGCTGTCTAACAAGAAAATGTTCTGAGACCAGAACAGAGGAAATTTTTGTATTTAACAAACTAATGTACAGATCACAAATGCAGAATCCACCTGGAATTCACTTGTGCATCAGATAAAGCTTAAGAAAAAAAACTGTAAACCCACCAAGGGCTGGCTCACAGTTAATACGTAGTTGAGGAGTTCTTTTGCGATGTTGTCAGGGTGTGTGGAAGGATAAAGCAAAAAAAAGAAACTTTATTTGTCACTGCATTTATTATTTATTATTATTTGCATTAACCCATCGTTTAGCTCTCAGCGT
>JAUZNJ010076153.1:0-24819 GCA_034780135.1 Jordanella pulchra
AACAAGACACACCTGGGAGCAATCAGGGGAAGAACAGGACGACACAGGGAGCACAGAGACAACAGGAAACTTCAAAATCACACTGAGACAGACGGATCATGACAAAACAGTTGAGCTAATTGAACATTTGACTGAAAAAAAGATGCTTAAAGAGAAGAATATAGACACAGAAACTCCAGCTAAAAAGAAAACATGGAACGCGTTGTTTAGATGAAGCTAGAGATATAGGGGGCGCTGCTGAGTTTCACATTTCTGCACGGATCCATTTCTATGCATCACTGGTCCCACACTGCAAACTATAACCAGTGTATTTTCCACTTGTTTTAAGCAGGTAATTCAATCAAGTTATCAATGAACTAAGATGATTTATGTTTAGTAAAAGAAAAATACAACTATTATTATTTTGAGTGAATAATATCTAATTTTCTTATTTTAAGGGAAACATACTAATTTCATTGGCAGATCTTATTTACCCAATCAATTTCTGGAAACATACTTTTATTTTAAGAATTTTGAACTGTTTTGGATCAATTTCTGAAGCCCAAAGCTGAAGGAGAGGCTGGAGATTCAGACACAACTGTTCTTATGCCAATAGGTTTGAATGGCATTAAATGTGGGGAAATCACTCTAATTAGTAAAAAAATGTTTAGATTTTTTTAAGTTATTGTTCTCAGCAAACATTGAGGTCCTGGTTCTACATTCAGGGAAAGATAATTATTATTTGATTTTCAAAAATATTCTTCTCATGAAGTTTTGCAGTTTAGAAGATCTGTAAGCTTCCTCAGCAAACATAATGAATCATCTGAGATAAGGATTTCAGATCACTTTGTTTCCTTTCTGTTTGTCGTCTGTGCTTCGGAATAAGGGCTAATATCCTGACCCACATGGCAGCACTGTGAGGCAAAACAAGAACAGCAGCAACATTAACAGCCTCCGTCTCTAATAAAGAAAGTTGTTTTTGCTGCAGGATGTAAAACAGAACTCTGAGTAAAGAGGAGAGTTTTCAGAGTAAACTGCCGAGGTGGTAATGATGAAATGATGTTCAGCATCTTAGAATGAAGCAGCCCTGGAGGAGAGTCAGGTTATGGACAGTGACATGCAGCCTGTCAGGATTTAATGAACAAGAAGAACTGTGGATGCGCTCGGGCCCAGAACCACGATGGCTCCTAATTACTCTGAAAGCCACTCATTCACAATGATGAGAGTGACGCAACAGCTCATCACTCAGGTGATTAAAAAATGTGATGCGATTTTATTACGGAACATTTTATTCTTGGATGTCCTCAAGTTAGCAAGGGGTTAGCAAGATCTATACCTCTATGTAAAGTTTTAGGATTACATTTTTTGTTTTCTACAAGCCAGAATAAATAGGTTGTGACCCTGTGTGTCACTGTTTCCTTTCTATAGCTCTAAACTTGTTGATTTCTAGGTAAATAACCACCCAATGCAGACATGAAAATGGTTTGAAGGTGTCGAGATCAGTTGTTTTGTACCAAACTGTAGTGTAGACTGAATAATCACGATGGGATTTTGGGCAGATGAAACAGTCACAGGGAAGGGAAACGATCTGAGGACCCAATGAATGCTAGTAACTAGCGCTGTATCCGATCGTCCGCCCTAACCACTACACAGAGCACTATATAGTGGTCACGCCATTTTAGATGAGTGTCTGAATGTCCACAGCAGGGGTGTCAAACTGGTTCCAGAAAAGGCCGTATGGCTGCTGGTTTTGTTTCCAACCAAGCAGCAGCAACCAGACTACAGTCATCAGGTTAAGACTGTGATTGCTGCCATGGAAGCTGCTGCTGCCACAGTGCATGCTGGGACAGCTGTCAGTCTGGAGAACGCACAAGTTTGCTCTGAGGCATGCTGGGTAAAGAAGGAGGGGCGAGAAAAACATCTGGATAGTAGCGACCGCATGCTAGCCCGCTTGATGCTGCCATAAATTGAACTTCTTTTAAAAAGAATTTAAACAATAATTTGATGTTAATGTTTATATGTTTCCTGATATGCTCAATCATTTGCCTGAAAAATATCACTAAAATCCTTTAAATCGATTCCCCTATTGTCTTGATAATCCAAACCTAGCTAAAAAAGCTAGCTAGGGTCATTTTCTAAGCAACAATCACAGAAGGTCACGGAAAATGATCGAAACAGTCAATGACTTTGAAGAAAATTTACCAAATTATTGCTGTTTTCACTTCCTTTGACTTGCGTTGTGGATTAATGTGGTTTAAAAACAATACTACTGTGCTGATGTAGTTTAATAGCTAATCTGACTAATCTTCTTCACAAAAAGTTTACTGATTAAATAACAAAGGTGCAACATCATTTAATCGTATGAGGATAATAAATAGAAACTTATCTAGCAAAGAGTCTTGGGGAAAACCAACAGACCCTGCAGTTTAGGTACATTTTAATGGTTTCGCTTTACTTCAGAAAAGTTGAATGACTTAATTAGAAGTGGACCTTATAATCTGCCCTCCTCCTAAAGATTTATCACCTCCTGTTATTTCATCTCTTCCCATGAGAAGGCCAATGTTCTCAGCTACTGTGCAGGCGCTTTTTGCACTGCTTGCCAGCTTCCTGTCTGCAGCCAGTCGCCTCATTTGGGTAACAAGCTATTGTTTAGAGCAGTGACACAGTCTTTAATACAAGAAAGAAGTTTCTAACCTCATACTGTCTAATTACTGCCAAGCTTGGCTTAAAATATTTTCTCTAAACTAACTGCAAATTATTCTAAACAAAGGAGTTATTGGTTTTGCCTTCTCAAAACATGATGAGCTGAGAGCTCGTTTTCTCACCTGTTACGCAACCATGATGTCATGCTGGTGCACTTAGGAAAAAGTGATTCCTGCTCACACATCTGCTATGCTTGTTGCATCGACATGTTTCTGCAGACACCAAAAAGGCAATCCAGTAAAACCGTGTTGGACGTTTGGGGCTTATTTTTTGCCAGAGGACGGCTGTGCTGACACACCCTCCCCTCTCCAGCTCACTACTGAATTACAAACATCTTTCAGGCAGCTGCGTAGTATCATGTCTTTCTGGGCTATTGTTCGGTCTGCAGCTGTGCAGTTTGTGTCATGTAACAGATTTGATCAGATTTTCCAGGAAACTGACAAAATTCCCAAACAGAATGGTGATTAACATGGAGGTTTTTTGGTTTCACTAAATCATTTGGAGATGTTAAAAAGGCGGCAGCCGTGACCAAAGCTCTTCCAAACAACTGCATGCCTGTCCTGCTGCACGAGGCCACATGTAGCTTGCATGCAAACAAAGTGTATATTGAGGATGGCCTGTGCTGCTGAATGAAGCTTCTGTTCTGCTCAAGGAGGCAGCTGACAGCTTTTGCTTTGCTACATTTCTTTTAAGCAACCAGCAACCAATTTTGGGTTGGATTTAAAATACTCAAAGTTAGAGCTGTGAGCATTTTTAATTTCCCACATCAGTCATTTTTGCATGGCCCCTTAAATGATCTTATTTAGCTTGCAATGGTAATGTTATTTTCTAAACATTTACCTTATGAGTAAAGCAGCAAACATACTTTGTTGGTTCAAATAGATTAAACTATTGATCCTTAATCTCTTGCACGAATACTTTGGGTGTAAACAGCAAAATAAGTGCTTAGAAAATAAAGCTACTCCATGTGTTTATTCATTTTCCAGGATTAGTTAAAGTCTGCGAGCCTGTCAGGGTCAGCCTGGGTCTTAATTTAGCAGCTTGCCAGGAGACGCTGGAGAGCTGGAAGAATGTGTGAACACTGCCCAGATTGTGATTTAAGGGTTGCCCAGGGTTTAGTCTCCACTGCTGCTGCCCTGTTTGTTCTCTGTTGCTCTTCTGCTTTGGTTAAAATCAGAAGACTTGAAGTTTTAGAAACTTAAAAAAAAATACTTTTATAAAAGATGTGATTTTTTTTTAATTTAATAAAAGATTTATTAGATGATCTGTTTAATCAAAGTTAATCTACACTTTAATGACCCCTGTTTTAACACCTCTAACGTGCTTGTGTAATGACAGTTAAAGAGTAAGGCCCAGATGTTGAATTACAGTTTGTGTTTTATCATTACAAACCTGTCTGCTTCACCCATCTATCTCCACCTTAAAGAAGATGCAGCTACATACTGCGTGGTCACCATGCTGCTTTTAAGTGCTGTAGGAAATGTCACAATCGTGGTTTGCCAGGTGTAGACTAAATGCAAACAAAGGTTGTTGTTTTGTTTTTTTCTATAAAAAGCACATCTTTCCTATTAATTTACACTTCTACTGTGTAAAAAGTGTCTGGTACAAAACTAAAGTTAAGTTTTTGCCTTATTTGATAAAAACTGTAATATAATAACAAAAGTTTGATAGACAGAAATAGGTTAATCTTGATACTGACTCTATTTTTGTTCTAAATTAAAATTTCTTACAGATTGAACTTAGCAGGGTTCCTCTAAAGGTTCTTTCATTCACTGCATTAAATCTGCAAATAGCATTAAAATTCAGCACATACATTTCAAATCTGAAAAAGGTGAAATGGATGGTGAACAACTTGTCCAGGACTGTGGGGGCAGCAGTCCCTCCAGCGTGTCCTGGGTCGTCCCCTGGGCCTCCTCCCAGTGGGACGTGTCTGAAACACCTCATGAGGCAGGCACTGAGTGGGAATCTGAAAATGATGACCCACCAAAGCTGACTCCTTTCAATGTGGAAGAGAAGCAGCTCTACTCTGAGTCTCTCCTGAATCACTGAGCTCCTCACCCTCTCTCTAAGGGAGAGCCCAGCCACCCTGCGGAGGAAGCTCATTTCGGCCGCTTGTATCCGGGATCCTGTTCTTTCGGTCATGATTCATTTTTTTATGATCATAGTTGAGGGTAGGAACGTAGACCGACAAACCGGGAGCTTTGCTTTTTTGCTCACCTCTCTCTTCACCCTGACAGACCAGTGCAGCATAGCTATTTTCTGTACTCTTTCTATTTCAATTTCTAAAAAAAAATCTTTACAAAACCTTCATTTTTAAACTTTATTTTAATAAAATTCAGTGTCTGGAGTCATACATTCAGTAACTAGAACTGTAATATCCAACAGTACCATGATATGACGATTTACGGAGGGTAATTGAAGGCATCATTTTTCCATGGATTCTGATTGGCTCTCGTAAACCAGCTCCCGCTTCCCATTGGCTGGGCCGTTTTCATTGAGCACCCTTCCCTACCTTTGTCACTTCGTTGCGCTCCCGTTGAATCGCCTGCTTGTTGTTTCCCGGAGCTCAGCGGAAGAACAAGTTGTCTCTGAACAGAAGCGGCTCTAGCACAACCAGTCCAGATATCTGGCGCCGTTTAGGTGGCTTCTCTTCCCCAAAGGAGCTCTGAGGATGAGCCGGTGAACTGGATGTCAAAGGAATCGCCTGCTGGTCTGCTGAGCTAGCCTATCACACCGCAGCTCGTGCTCCGGGTTGTGTTGGGAACAAACAGCGGGACAAGGACACAAATAAACCCAGAGATGGTTCACTTTCCGCGGGGACCCTCGGTGACCTAACTGCTGCTGGCGCTGCTTTAAAACCTGCTTTTAAACTGAACAGAGACAGGAAGGTTAAAGTTCTTCTTGGCCAGTGACCATGCCGGACCAAATCACAGTTTCAGAGTTTGTCGCAGAGACAAATGAAGACTATAAATCTCCGACTGCCTCTTATTTCACCACCAGGATGTCCCACTGCAGGAACACAGTGGCTGCCCTGGAGGAGGTGAGTGATTCTGCTGCAGTCTCCTGTTTACATAAAAAAATAGTTCATGTTTCTGGTTGTTTTATAGCAATCCTATAGGGATCAGTTCATTCTCAATTGTTACAGATTTTTGATGGAGCAACACAAAGTACTGCAAATAATATACAATTTTCCTTATTTTAAAAATAAAAGATTTACAAACACCTGGGGTGCACCAATCGCAGGTTTCTGGCCGATTACTGATCATAAAAAGCCAATTCCGATTTTGACTGATACCGATTTGTTTTTTTGTTTTGTTTTTTATCAGACTCTTGTCAGCAGGGGTGTAATATTATTATCGGATATCCCGACATTAGCCAACAAACTAATATTGAAATCAGGTTATGTATCAGTATCAACATGAATCGTACCTGTTAAACAATCAAAGCTCCGCTGTCACATGGAAATCAAAGTTTAGAGTATTGACAGTGGGTGATGTTCAGACCTTTGGATAGTTAGAAAAGATTGGTGTATAGAATCCATTTGGATTTACATCCAAGCATCAGCCGATAACAAATTAAGAAATTCAAGACCTGATTATTTGGCTGGTTGATCAATAAAACATCTGTTGTCTGTTTAGAAGATCTTTCTATTGAATACTCCAGGAAAAAAAGTATTACCTTTGAAAAGCTACATAGGAGACATGGTAAAGGTGTGGATGAAGGATTCCTGTCCAGATCAACGTTTTAGTCTCCATGTCGATGCTTTTCTTAGGAGCGAACTAACAATAACCATCACAATAAACACAGTGAAACATGGTGGTGGTAGCATCATGCTGTGGAGATCCTTCCAAGGAAAATAGGACAATCCTGGAAGAAAACCTGACCCACCCGAGTCTGGGGTTGACAACCCTGGACGTACAGCCAGACACACATGGAGGGGTTTAGATGGAAACATATTTGGGCTTAGAAACGTAGAGTCCAGCTGGTCTGCAGCCTTTAAAATCCAAACTGACATTTTGCAAATATTTCTTGACCTTTAGTGAAACGCATCTTATTATTTTAGTTAAAAATCTACCAAAGGAAATCAGCTGCCATTTCAAACAACCAAGTAGTTTATTTGTGATTTTATCATTTTAACAAATAACAAAACATGAATGGTTTCATAAAGATGAAGTTTGTTTTTCTGTAGGATGTTTTTTGATGTAAAAAAAACAAAAAACAAACATATAATTTCCAAGCTAAAGACAAGCAGATCTAAAAACCTGTTCTGGTTCTTTTAATGTCATTCAATTCAAATATTCCTTAAAAAACACATGAAATCTTCTTAGACTGGTATTTTTCTATTGTGTGACATTAGTTGGTACTTTATATAGTTTTTAACCACTAATAGGACCATTGCAGATGGTCCAAAGAGCCAGTTGAGGCTTCCATGGCCTGGTCAAATCCAAGACCTAATGTTCAGAGATGTTTGCTGTCCAGCCTGACTGAGCTTCAGCTGTTTCACAGACAAAAGATGGACATAAATGTCTATATTCAGATGTGGTAATCTGGAAGAGACCAGAAGCTGTGATGCCAGTGGTAGGGCTTCTACGCTCTGTGAAGAGAGAAGCACTCTGTGTTCCTCCCTTAAACTGGCAGGTCATCGGGAGGAAGGACACTTCTCCCTGTTCCAGTCGGCCCTCCCTCCTCCTGTTCTTACAGTTTCCCTACTTTGTGTATCGCGCAGCAGAGCCTCGCCCTGCTGCGTGATAAAAATAGCCTTTTTCCCAGAGTGAGATGTGTGTTAGTGTGTCCCCGCCGTGATGATCAGGACGTGATGGGAGGATGTTGGAGCGTGACGTGCAGGAAAGATGCATCATTTTCTTCCTGGTTTCATGAATAAGGACAGAGCTGTCATGAAAACAAGTCAGAGGACAGTTACCCCCCTTTTGTTTTTATTTTTTTCCATTTTAGCCATCTGAATAGATTAGTCATGTGGAAATGAGACAAATGAATCCACCCCTGGGCTCAGCATCAGCCCCACCTTGAGCTCCCTGATCCTCCAAACCTCTCAGAGGGTTGTGGCTTTATTTTTACCTTTTGTTTGAGGCAGCCTGAGCCAAGCAGACAGATTTACACCTGCTCACCATGGCAGGTGTCAGACTCACTCTGCAGCCCTTCTTCTCTCTGCATCTTAAAATCTGCCACTAAGAACATTCCTTTTTTGCCCTTCTTGCAGAAGCAGGGTGTTTTTCACCTGAAACAGAGTATGAGTGTGGATGTTTGCCTCTGTATAGCAGGTCAGCAGTAACTGCCATCGTTTAAGGCAGAATCATGGGGTTTGCAGCTTTGTTCTCAAAGTTTTGCTGCTATTGAGAGCCCAGAGTATGCAGCAGACGTGCGGCGGCATGTTGTTGTTTCTCACTGACCTCCCCGCGCTCGGCCTCAGGGAGCACAAGGCTCTATTGTTGGGACGGCAAACTTTGCTCTGTTTGACTAGTTAAGCAGTGCAGTGGACCCAAACACTTCCGCTTATTGTCAGGCTCAGTTGATCGCAAACAAAGTGCATACGTTATAGTCCAACCTCCTTTTTACTTGTGTTTGACTTACATTTATTCAGGAAATTCTTAAATTTATTCAATTTAATACAAAAATACTTTATTGACCTCAAAGCGAAATTAGATGATGTTGTAGCTACCTGGGTTTCTTTTTTTCAATGAGCTGCTGTAGTCCTGCTGAAACCCTGAGGCATCTTCTTTAACAGTCTGCCTTGCACCAGATCTGGAGGAGCCTTTAACTGCAGACTCTCCGTTCCGTTTCGCTGTATTTCATTATGTTCTTTATTTTATGAAGAGTATCTCTTTGTGAAATCGTCTCCAGAGGTTGTAGAGGACTCTTAACCATGTAAGTCTTTGTTAAATTTCTGTCTGTTGGAGTTTTTCTGACTGTTTCCTAAAAATCTCACAGTGCCCATTTTGTTTGATGGAAGAGATGCCTTGAATTTTCCCCACCCCTCTCTTCTCCTCTCTCCTGCTCTGCATATCCTTATGGTGCAAAATCTGATAGCATTGGAAGCGGAGCTGTGAGGAAAGCTGCATATCTATGGTATATTTGTGCTAGGGATGCACCAATATTTACAAATATTATATAGTCCTTAACAATTTTGAAGGTGTGAAAACACAACCTCACTAGTGACATGCGCTCTCTGCTTCAGTTAAACCCACCCCTCCAGGTCTGTCCTCCATCGCTGTCACCCGACCCAAATCAATACCAAAACAGACCGATACATTAAAATCATGAATAACGAGGGTTGAAAATGATTTTAATGTCCTTTTTTGGGTTCTGGTTGAATGATCCCCAGTGACACTTAGTGGCCAGAACAGATGGGTATGGCTTGGCTTAGAGACCTCCTGGCATGGTCATAGCGTTCACCACATGACACTCATCTTGTGAATGAAGGCCACGCCCCCCATGCTCTTGCCTTCCAAAATAAAACTTCACTTCACATGTCACTGTCACTTGTCCTATTTTCGGGTGATAAAATGTGGTTGGAAATTTGGTTGGAAAAAAATAGAGATTTTTAAGCCATATTACCCACTCCAAACCCACAGGGATGTGAAAAATAGAAATCCACTTCTTGTTTATATCATTAATTATTTGAGAAAAAAAAAAACATTTAGACTAAAACTTTATTTCAGCCTGAAGCAAGCGACCCCCCCCAGAGCATGACAGTGCCACCACCATGCTTGACTGTGGTTATCGGGTTCTTTGAAGCTGGATTTGGGAGATGTTGGTCATTGCTGGATGTCCTGGGGAAATAATCTTAGGTTCCTTTCTTCTGTCTCATACCTTGTTTAGAACGAGATCAATAATCCTTTGAAACTTCTATGCAAACTTCAGCTTTAGCTAAATGATGAAATCCACAGGAACCACTGTGGGTTCAAATTAAATCATTGTTTAATAAAGATTTTATTTGAATCGTCCTGTACAATATTTCTCCTTTTAATGCACATTTTGGTGCCTTTTTCCAAGGTAACTCAGTTGCCTTTGTAGTGAAAACAAGAAGCTCATACATGGTCTGGACTGTCTATGTATTATCATTGTTAATAGTGATAATGATAATCTTGGTCATACATTCCAGCTCTCTGTGTCCTCTAGCGTGACGCGTTACATTTTAAACCTGCTGAGATGTTATGATAATTGACACTTCCTGTCGCCAGTGATTTATAGTTGAAGCATGTTGTCTGTTTGTTGCTGACATGCAGGGTTTAAGCTCTTGTAGACAGGTGCATATTGTTTGCCTTTTCATCTGTTGTTAGAGATTCTTTGTTTGGGAAAAACCTGCTCCTTAATCCTGATATTAAAGAGAACAGAACCAGAAGCTGAAAAGAGGAATGTTTTTGAGTTGGGAATCATCAATGCAACACTGAAACTTTGAACATTTTGACCATAAATGACAAGAAGTAAGTAAACTTTAAACACAGCTAAGTTGTTTTAAAACATGAGTACATATTTAACAGCACACACATCCCACACTTGTTGTGGAATACATAAAGGAGGTCAGCTTTAGAGTTCTGGAATGGTTCTGACATCTCTTCCTGTTGAAAATGAAAGGGCAAGTCTTAGAGGCTGGATCAAAACAAGGAAAACCAGTTTAAACAAACTCTTTGGCCAAAAAACCTCAGCCAGAATGAGTCCAGAAACACTTGTTGTTCCATATCAACTAGAGACATTTATACATATGCTGCTGCATGTATGAAACAATCTATTCTGGTTCTAGTTTTTTTGTTTTAGTTTAAATTAAAATGAGTTTAAACGAATCAATAAAATCCTAAAATGAATATAACCTCCTCTCTGATGGGTGAATGATGTGATGTCTCTGGTTCATCTTACATGGGTGCAGTAAGTATGAATGACTTCATTAAGGGACTTTTACAAGTGCTGTTTTACAGAAAGAGTTTAAATGCATCAACACAAGGGCGGAGAGGCCGCACGTTTTTTCTCCTCTAAACCAAACTGCGAGGCTTAATTAGGCTGGAGGTTTTTAAGTGCCTACTACCGGCAGCCTGTTCAGACGCTTTGTGTGTGCCAAAACCACAGCCATAAAACCAGTTTATCCAGTAAGAGGATATTAGGCTTTGTGCCAGGACACCCCCACACCCTTTGTGCTTGTGGAAGACACTTGTGCCGACTCTTATTCTACTGACTCTGAGATGTAGGAGCTTCTGGATCCCATTTCAGTCCTTTTTAAAGATTGTCGATGAAAGTCATACTGGTGCTTTTTTTACTTGTTACAACATGTTAGGTCATCAGTGGCGGCAAAGGATTCATTCTCAGAAACACAGAGATTCAGTCGTCATGTGTGAAAAGGTGCAAAGGGTGTCTTCATTTTAGTTTTTAATTAGTTCAATTGAAAGCATTTTTGCTGAACTTAAAAAAAGTAATAAAAAAAGTTTTATTTAATGGAGTCCTTTTCAATGAGTTGACCTTTGCTTTAAATTGGAAAACAGACCATTGACTGTCTGACTAGGTCCAGAAAGGAAGATATTTGTTTGTTTTTTATACATCTGATCAGAACTAGTTTGAGGAGGAACAAACATCTTACTGTCAGATTCAACCTGCAGAAGGTTAGAAGTTTCACGGGTTCCCTGTGACTTTTAGACTGGGCTAAACATCATGTAGCTGCAGCAGGTCATTTTGGATGCAGTGTTGTTCCAATGTTGCACTAATTGTGAAGGGAAAAAAAAGGAAGGTCAGTCTTACAGCATTTTGATGCTAACTTGGTGTTCAAATATAGCTGTGCGCAGGGAACCTCTTACAAGCCTTTTCTGGTTAAATTATGTCACTCAGATGGAGTAAAATATTTTAGTTTTGCTTTACGCACAGGTGGAGCTTTTATTGTGCTTTTATGTTATCGAGGTGAAACTGCCCAATTCATCGTGATATTGATTCGAGGTCATATTGCTCAGACCTAGCACATGGCCAGAACGAGTAAACAAAGAAGTAATGGAGCTTGGAAAGTCAACGTTTCCCCAGCCGAGGTGGGGAAAAGATGAAACGTCCAGACTTTTTCTAACGTTTTCACAACTGAAAAAGATATCTGCCCAGAGAGAAAAGACCAGATTAGTGCTCGGAATATGATCCAAATGTTGGCGTTGACTGTGCACGGACTTCCAGCAGATGATGCTTGAGTTCAACAGAGTTTGTCTGCTGAATCTGTCTGGTGGAAAATTTGTTTTCAGGGTCAAAATGAATCAAGTAAATCATATTGGGATGAACACTTGGCATACATTGTGCATTTGAAGATGAGAAAATAGGTTTGGTGTTTTTTTTTTTTTATTGTTATAGATATAGCATATGGCAGGGCAATTTAATTTAACAAAACGCAATGCTCATATTGCAGAGGGACTCAATTTTGTTTACATTTTGGTGTCAGGTAAGACACTGACTTTCTCACTCCAGCCCTTTGGGGGGCAATAATGTGCTTAAAGTGGCTTTGATGACAAGATAAGGGAAAGGAAAGTTGTAACTAATGGGTAGATCCATGTAGAGTAGAAGTAAGGCCTTTCCATTCAACATTAAGGGTGAAGTCCTGCAAAAACAGACACTTGTCAAGGAAGCTTTTAAGCTCATAAAAAAAGGAAACTCTGAAATGAAGCATTAACAAACTCATGGTTCCTGCAAAGGAACATCAGAGAAAAATTGCAACTTGGGTTGAAAGAAATCACAATTTTTATTTTGGTCAATATTCTTCATGACAAACATTGATAAAAGTAACCCTTACAAATAACATGGCTGGATTATTCAGAATATCACAAATGATGCAAAATAAGCAGAAATAGCTGCCAGATGTAAAGGTTGGTTGTCTGTTGGTGCTGACTTGACAGAGGCTGCTGGGCCTTAATGAGCGACTGACACAAAGCTGAGTTGGCGAGCGTGTATGAAGTGGCTACGGATGCTTCATGGATACTGGTTTGAGGCGGTACGCTGTATCTGTGACCTGCCTTTGTTGCTTCTTTTTGGGTTACCAAAGGGGCAGCAGAGATGCATCGTGGGAATTTGTAGATTGTCAAGAAAACAAGACATTTAGCTTCTTACTGCTGTTCATCCTTTGATCTCAGACCAGCAGAGATTTTATCACTACGGCTACAACCTGAAGCTAATGCTGTGTTGACTTAAGATGAAATCTGATTTAATTTCCATACAACCAGCGACTGCACAGGCCAGACTTTCCATAACCGTCATCGCAGGGCAGGATATTTGCTCTCCTCTGACAATGTTTGGTGTGATTAAAGCCAAGTGATTTATGAGTGGATATGTTAACAGTTGAGGCCAAATGGGCTCGTATAAAGACCTCCAGGTGTCAATCTACTCGCTGGTGTTGACTCTGCAGTGGTTCCCAGTGCAGGTTGTGGCCTGAAAGCTGTGACCTGGTCAGAGCAGCTGCTCGGTGTGGAGCAGGTGGCCTGGAGGAAAGTTTTAACAAGCATTCAGTCTGTAGGATTATCAGTGCAGAGACAATCCTCATCTAACGGCTTCAGAGACGCGTTGAGGGATCAATGAGCACATGGCCTTAATGTGCTGTTTGGCCCAAGTGAGCAACTTAAACCCTACAGCAAGAATCTAAGGAGCTTAATGCCACCTATAATTGAAGTCAGATTATTGACTGGACCTTGTCTCCTCATTGTGTACTTGTGGTTTAGAAATTTAGCTGGAGGACAGGTTGTAGGGAATGTGTGGAAACATCAGTTTTATTGTTCGAACATGTTTTAAATCAACAGTTAACCAAATCACTCCAATATTTATAGAATAGCAAACAGAAACAGAGGTAGTAAGAATAAATAAAACACCAAAGGGGTTTATTTCTATTTGGTGTCTCATAATCAGGACAAGAAAAGAGTTTTCAAACAGACATTTAAATAATTTTATGCTCTAAGTGGTGCAGACATATTGAAAGAAGTCATTTAGTGCAATGGTGATTTACCAATAACAGATTGTTTTTCAACCTGAGTACAGGTACTGTAGGTATATTGGAATACTGATAGAAACTCTCCTTCTGTTTAGTTTCTGTAACCAAGTGGTTAATAAATCATAGGTCAGTTGTGTTCATATCCATTGCATTTATTCTCTGTTTGCATGATATAACTTCACCAATTAGTTACTAACGGTCCCAAAGAAGTAGTAAAACTATTACCATCACCTATCTTGTCTCCTGAAGACATGCTGTCCTTGTGCAGTTTGTACCATACAGCTGCCACATTTACTTCTACCGCTGCACTGCTTCCTCTTTGACTTTTCTTGTGGCTTGTCTTCATTTTCTGGTGTATCAATATCGACATATACTAGCACATTTAAGGGTTTTTCTGGAAATTATGTGTCTTCATTAGGTAGTTTTGTCTTCCCCCCCCCCCCAGCTTTATGTGAAAAATCAAACCAAGTAAGAAAATTTTGACCTTTGAGTTTTAGAGCAAAGCTTTGAGATAATCAGTTTTTAAATGGGATGCCATTATCACAGCCTCTACAGATAAAGTGTTTTAATTGGGAGAAGTTATCACAGGGAAGCAGCCGTGAGACAGAACTTATCTGAGCCGCCATCCCAGTGGATCCATGGGTCCTGGTTGGGTTCTGGTCGATTTAAACCTACAGTCTCATTGTTTTCTGCATCCACTATACCTTGGTACATTATGCTGAGTTTATCGCATGGTCTTGGAGTCCTCTGGGGTTTTGTGACTTTTTGTCGTCTACAGTCCAGACGAAGGAGAAGGCGTCTGTGTCCCACCCAGAGGTCAGAGGTTGAGCTACCATGGGAGCAGCTCATCTCATCTATCATTGTACTGCTGGTCCAGGCTGTCTCAGGCGGCTCCTGTTGAAGGCTATTGTTGCTCGCCGGGCCGGGCCTCTTCATTAATGAAGTCCTGCACTGTGCAGGGCTGGTCAGGAGGGACGGGTTCTCACAGCTGTGCTGTCCGGCTGTCACTTTCACTCAGAGAAGGTAACCAGACTACTTGTGTGTTGGACAAACTCCTTAGAAGTTCTGAGGCTGATTCTCATCAGGTCGATCTGATTATACTTGAACTTAGAGATGTAAAATACAGAACATGTTCACAGAACAAGACAGGATAATAAAGGACTTTATGATCACTATTATCTAAAAAAAAAATCCCCTGTATAAAAGAGACTAATATAGCATTAGTTAGTTGGACTGACGAATAGAAGCGGCTTTGACCCTCTCACCCATGTTATGGTGAAGGTTATATGAGTTAGTTTCTGAAGTCCTTCTTAAAAAGGTCTGGAAAAGTCTGGTGTTGGATTGAAGTCGATCTCAGCGCTTAATAAGTTTTGAAAGATATTTCAGATGTGCAGAATCAGCTTAAAGCTTAGAGCAGGCATCCTCAAATCTGGCCCTTGAGGTTCGTTTTCCTGCACATTTTAGATGCATCTCTACTTCCACACCTGAATACCATCGTTAAATTATCTCCTCAGTATGCAGCCGAGTTCTCTAGAGTCCTGCTAATGACCTGATTATTTGACTCCGATGTGTTAGAGCAGAGACGCATCTAAAAGGTGCAGGACACCGGCCCTCAAGGACCGTAACTGAGGAAGCCTGTCTTAGAGCCTTTCGTTTCATTGGGGCATCCTTTCTCCAGACAGCTTCATACTCTACAGAACTGCCCAGTAGTTGTTTAACCTGCAGAACCTTGAATCAGAATAACTGTCTGCAAAAAAAACAGAGGCTCCATAGTGAAGTTAGTGTATTTATTGTTGTTTTGGTCTTAAAGAGCAGCACAGATTTCCCTGAAACCTGATTCTTATCCGTCTCCAGTTGGTTTGTAGTAAAACTTAAAAATGTTGTCAGACGTTAGCAGGGTTCAAGTCATGGGTTCTGGATGGCAGTTCTTTCCAGGATCTTTGGAGAACAGAAAGCTTTCATTGGAAGGCAGCTTTATCTGCTGCTCCAGCTGAGAAGTAACCCCTGTGCCCTGCTTAAAGGGCCCCAGCAGTAAACATGGAGGCTGGTCTCCTTTGATACCTGACGTCGATGGCTGTGTGACTCCTGGAAGCTGGTCGCTAACGCTAGCATCTTAAGGGTGGACAGAGAAAAGATTTAGCTGCTTTGTAGATGGATGAGATGTTTCTGGAACTTTCAGTGGGTCAGAAAACCTGCACAGAAACTATAACCTGTTGGCTCTACAAAAAAAACCTTTCTGGGTCCTCAGAGCCAGGAGTTGCAGTCGTGGGATCAGTCTTTGCTGCAGCTTTCTGTCAGGTCTTCTGCCTTCTCATGCACTACCTGCTGTCAGCACTTTGTTTTCCGTGCAGCTCTGCTGGTTGCTGGAGGAAAGCTGTAAGCTCGGCCCCCAGTGGCCCACTTCTGTCCAAATATTGACTTTTCACACTCAGCAGGGAGAGAAGGTTGAAGGAAACTCTTGAGATTGTAGACCCAAATTCATTTGTCATTTGTTGTCGATGTGTAAAAACCCTGAAATAAATGCATGTTTAATGACTTCCTTTCTCTCCAGTAGTTTCATTCAGTGCTGAGGGGAAAACAAACAAACAAACAAAAGAATAAAAATCCCCAGAGACAAACAGAATGAACACTGGTTGTTGGCCACCCTCAATGATAATCCCTTTGGATAACAGTAACTGAAGTTTAATTTAGTGATTACCTGAATTTGTTGAAGCTTCTGATCATTGATGACTTCTTGTCTCATGGCGTAGATGTACAACATGACCCTGGCTGCCATGTTGGACCAGGACCCTAAATCCTAGTGATACCAGTGTTTTTTTAAGGCCATTAACAATTATTTTTAAATCGGTTTCACTGATCCCCGATATGTACTGCTGATTGCTTTTGTGCGCTGATTCTTTAAGCCCATATTGCTTTTTTCTTCCTCCATTCACATAATAAAAATTACACGCTGATAGCAAATGTTGCACAAGTTTCAATGTAAACAATAAGAATGGATAGCAGATGGGGCCTGAGGGTTGAGGGGTGAACAATTTAATTAAAAGGTTGATCTGAAGTTGATTGATATTATCGGTCGACTATCAATTAACTGATAAGCTGATGTTTTCTTAACACAGAGAATTTTTCCATAAAATAAGTGGTATTTTTTTCCAATATGTTGAATTTATAAAAGCGGTACATCATATTTTAACACATAATTGCGCAAGCTGACTGAAGTAAAATAAGATGCATAAATTGTGTTAAAACTCCTATGATTTCCATAGAGAAGTAAAACTAACATCAACAGACGCGGTATGTCGCTCGACTATTTAGCACTTTATTTTGAAGGACACTAACTGTGATATAGCTCCTCTGTTTTTATTGCAGTCTAACAATCTGGTTAGAATGGTAGAATCTGGCTCTATTAAATGCATTACCTCACAAAATCCTTCCCAATCTGCCAAATGCTAGCATGTCTTTTTCTAAAGTTACTAATGCTATGCATAATGCCCTCCACTTTACTAACTTCACATCCTCACCTTCCAAGCACTGCAAAGCAGTTACACTGCTGAACCAAGTAGCACGGCTAAATAAGTGCTGTTCAGGTCAGAATTGGAAGAGTTTATTAAGTGTTTATTTTTATCAATAGAACCACAAAAAGTTCATTTCTTCATCTTTGTCTTCAATAAACACTGGAAATTATCAAAACTGCATCCATTCATGATTTTTTTTTTTTTTGTTTGTTTTTTTTTTGAGCTTTTTACGGCACTAGTGGCGCATTTTTCTGACAGTAGGCTGACAGGAAAGGGGGTACGAGAGACATGCGGGAAAGGACCATAAAAGGACCACAAGCCAGATTCGAACCTGGGTCGCCCGCGTCGAGGACTAAGGCCTCCATACATGGGTCGTGCGCGCTAACCACTGCTCCACCTGCACACCCCATTCATGTTTCTGCTCAAGCATGCCTTCGCTCGGTCATTACTTCTATCGTAAATACCAGTGTGCTTCAGCTTAAGAATGAACTGCAGCATCCTCTAGTAGACAATGGTAACTCTACATCCTTTAAAACGGACGTTATCAATGAATTATATATAAAATGAGTTTTAATCTAAAACCGTTAATCCACACGTAATCATCGATTATTTGTTTTATACATTTAAAACGTTGCACTTGGAAGTTTTTGCTTTATAACATTTGTTCATCATTAGATAACCTTACAGTAGTTTCCATGTTGGCTCCTTGGCTGGTAACCATTGAGGTCTCACTCCTAAACTGCCAGAGTGTATACCTGAAATACCCTGTGGAGTTACAGTAAACATCGACACTCTGCAAGCTGGAATTTGGAGGGAAGTTGACTGGAAACCAGATGCCATTTGTCTGGTTTCATTCTGAAGGGGAAATTTAAAACTGCTACTACTGTTATATAAGACTCTGAGAACCATTTTGTGATCAATTTTCCAAAGAGCTTCATCAAAGCCTCATCTCACTACTTTTAGTTATGTTCATTTGTTGTGGCTAGAAATTTAGTCTATGAATGTAATTGGCTTAAATCAAGGCTGTATATTTAAAAATCCCACTTGATTATTGTTTTTAGATGTGCATAGACCAAAGAAGTTAACTTCAGGGTAAACAGGGACAAATATTAATACATACGAACATGTTCAGATTCATGGTTGTAAAAATATTGGAACTATGCATTATTTTCATCTCCTTTGAAAATAAATTGTTGCATAAAAAGTTAAAGCCGATTGGCTGTGAGGTGAGAAACTGTGGGAGAGTTGAAGGCTATTAAAACCTCTCATACTCTCTGTGTTGTTCTGAAACATGAAGGTTGGGAGGTATATGAGATACTTTACCCATCTGACTCCACTGCAGAGGTAAATGTCGCGTACAACAACGTCTCACTCCTTGCTTTCACATTAAGTACATGTTTTATTTATAAGTGTTTGAATGTGATCCAGGCGACCGCCTCAGATACTCTAACCACATAAATCTGTCTGTAAATAAAGCTGGTAAGTACTGCCATGCTATGCGTCGTTTCCTCTAATGACCGTCAGAGGACTCTTACAAGGTGAGCCAAGGTCATGCAGATAGGACGGACGAATCCCCCCAGACAGAACCAGGAGTGGGTCTGAAGTGATGCTGCAGTCTTATGGCCGGTTTGCCCCCCTGGACGTGTGTGTTTTAAGCAGACACTTTGGGTTGGTGAGAACAATGGGGCGGGATCTCCATCCTGTGTGTCAGTCAGAGCAGCGTGCAATCATCCAGGAATGTCTTTTTTTTCCTTCTTCTTTTTTTTCCTTCCGGCTTTTGAGAAGGAGGCTGAAACTATTAGGCTTTCTGCGCTGCGTCCCACTGTCTTTACAGGACCTTAATCTGATATTATTTTTTTTTTGGTTATGTTGGCTTCAGTTTGTTAACTTTATTTCTGTCATTTAGTTTGAATTGAGACTTTGGTAACATTTGCAATCATTAGATCATTTTTATCAATGTAAATGAAGGAAGAAAAAACAACACCAGCTCTAAGAATCAGCCTAAAAATGTTGGCAGAACATATCTAGGATCTGTTAGATTGATGCCAAAGTAATCAGTAGCTGCCTCAGAAACCCCGTATTGATGGATCCCTCATTTGTTTTATTATAGTTGTTTACAGTAGCTATCTAATTCTAATCACTCAAAGGGTTTTAAAGCATTTCATCAAGTTAAACAACTAAACTGCTTTCAACCTTCTGGTCAGTGATTCTAGCTGTTCAAAGCAAAGATCGATGAGTTTTATGCATCTCTGTGGGGCTTGCTTTGCTTCTTGCTTCTCTACTAATGCATCACTCACCACAGGCATGACCTGCGTTGGACCTTGGTAGTGGCTCTGATGCACTGTGAGACAAAGACCTCCGTGACCCTGCAGGGTTGTGGCCACAGATGGAGCCTGATTGTAATAATGATGACGTCATGCTTTAAGATGAGGATTAATTCAGCTAGTTTGGCTCGCTCTGCCTGTTCTTGAAAAACTGTGTTTACAAAGAGCAGAGAACTGCTGACCATGCAGAAACGGTGCATTAGGTGGGCTCATGGAGCAGCTGCAAACTCAGAGGCTTCCCGGGTCTTTTGTGAAAGTTTTCAGCTTGTTTTTAGGAAGAATGAATGTCAGGGGAAATTCCCCCTTACTTCAAATGTAATTTTGGCCTGAAAAGAGCATTGTGTGGATAAAACATCAGGGGTTACCCTGCAGGAGCTCCAGCCTGCAGAGCTCATCTCAACTGGAAGGAGGAGCAGCGATTGATGGATGGATGTAGACAGAGTGTGATTTAGAGGAGCCTTCACTGTGTTCAGCTGGTTTATTGCTTTGCCTGTCTGCTGCTGTCGCTTCAGACCACTCTGTGGGAATTACAGCGGCTGCTGAAGCGTAACATTGTGCGAGTGTTGGACTGAGGGGAGTCGATCCCAATGGCCAATATAAAGCCTTTATTTAGATGATCTAACAGATTCACCAGCTGATTGCTTAGACTGGCTGCATAGTAATAATGTAGTGCTACTGGGAGGAAATGAAATGTTTCACCCTCCAATTGGGAGAACGTACAGATAAATAAAGACAAACCCAAATATTCAAACTGCTTTCCATCTCTACCTACCATTTTATTATCTGTATTGGTCAATATTTTGAGAAACATTTTGATGTAGTATCTGTTTAAAATGGGCCCCATCTATAGCGACAGATCTATTCAGTCTATTTCTGTAATGAAGTTGGGTTAAAACCTCCTGAAAAACAGGAAAACTCCCCACGTTTTCAGGTCTATGATTTAATAAACACGACCAGTTTGAATCCTTACAGTCGTTTCCAGGATTGAATCTGTCCTGTTAAAGTGATTTAATGTTTATGACCTGCTTTTCTGACCTAAAGCTATTCTAATGTTGACTTTTGGGATATTTATATGTGAATTCATACGTGTTCAGGATTCTTACCAGCATGTAATTCTCCCTCTGAAATGTATCACTGCTACATTATAGAGCTGGAAAACATTTCAATATCTTGTGATGTAGTTTAATTCAGTATTGTTGATTCGACTTTTACACACTTTTCTGATATTTCAACTTACATCACAGTTATTAAATACAGAATTTGTCACTGACTGATGTTCCAGGTTTTCATGTAGCTTTTTATATTTTTGTTTTTCAAAGCTAACCTTTCTTAAATGTTGGAGGATTTTTATAAACATTATTTGTTTATAAAGTATTTGTCATAAGTTTGTATAGACATCCGTTGTGTGCGTACTTGGTTGTCTTTTATTATTAAGTAATGTATCGTGTTTATAAAGTTTGTCTATATCATACATAAAAATTGATGCAGATACGCAAATTTTTAAGAGTAGTATTTTAACTTCATATTCAATATTCATCTTTGTCATCAAATGACACATTAATAAACACCATGGTGGACATGAAATGTTTAACAGCAGCTGCAAACTGGTAGTAAATGTAAATGTTTGTGATCAACTTTAAACCAGATTTCATTCAAGTTTCACTGTCCTCAGTAAAAAGACTGGAGCTAACGTTAGCTTAGCGCATATGAAGGTTCAAATGTAACATTACTCATTTTTGACCATATTTTTACTGTTGTCGGAACATATTCATGACTGTTAAACTCAGTTATTCAATGATAACTGATTTTAAACTCTTTAAGTAAACAGCTGTTCCCCTAAAGACGCTTTGCTAACGTTATTAGCTGCAGATGGCAAGAAAACAGTGGGGATTTCCTGACAAGTAGCCAATCACAGGTAGTTTACTTTCTCCGGTTGGTTCCAACCTCAAAGTGACAAAAGTGAAGATGAGTAAACAGAAAAAGCTCCACAAGTGGGTTGGAGGGAATTTACAGGTGGATAAAAAGCAAGAGAAGAAGGCAGTGACTTAGAGAGGACCTCATGGCATTAAATCTACATGCAAAAAACACTCCAAATGTGTGTAGAGAGTAGTTTATCTGAGTGTATTTAAAATAAAACTGTTCATGGTAGTATTTATTACGTATCTGCCCTCTTGGTAGAATTCTGACTTAATAACTGTAATAATATGCAAAGAGAGATGATAGAGTTTATAGGGTTGTCTTTCCTTAATTGGATGTAACTCCTGAAGGAGTTTTGGGACAGTCTGTCATAGTCCTCAATAGGTTTGTCATGATACTAAAATTCAAAAGTCAAAATCAATAACCAGGAAAATATTGAATAAAATTTTCATTACTATCAGGGTAAAAAGTGATAAGTAATTAAAGGCATAAAAAATGTCTTATTAACATGAAAAACGTTTTTAATCTGAGCATGGTGCATCCTTTCAAAGAGCATTCACAGATTCAATTAGTAAATAAGTTCACATATAAATGGAAAATAAATATAACAAAATTCTACAATATTTCAAGGTTGTTTGAGGTGTTATTCGTGTAATCCAGAAATCTAAAATTAACAGTAGCAAAAGTATACCAACAACACTTGTACTCAGTAGCGATTCCATGCTAAACGATATTTGCACCAAATATTGCACCAAATATTGCAACTTGCACACTGTTCTTATCCACTGCACTGTTTACACTTTTTGATCACTGCTGCACTTTCTGTATGCAACGCAATTTCGTTCTGTATGCACTCTGTGCATACAAAATGACAAATAAAAAAGTCTAAGTCTAAGTCTATTGTATCTGGATGCAGCCTTTAAGTATCCAGGTTGACAACACTAGTCTTCAATCCCCTTTATTATCTGCAGCTTTCAGACTTTTAATGGGGTAAATTCCTCCTCTTCGTTCCAGTATTGTAGCAAGTCTTCAGGCGGAAATCCCAGGCTTCCTCTCTGGATGGAAATATATAAATTGTCTTTCCTTAATTGAATGTAACTCCTGAAGGAGAGTTTTCTGTAAAGATCCTCTCAGTGTTAAATCACCTTTGTGGTCAGGTTGGTTACAGAAATGGATCTTTGATTTCCACAGTGGAGCAGCTGAATCCACTGTGATACTGTTCTGTGGTTGCTAAGAGAGACAGGCTGTTAAACTGCGGCTGTGGGTGTGACCGGGGGGGTCTGAGCTGCAGCTGGAGGGGCCGTCTGAGTCGGGCTGAGAGGACAGGATGCAGCATCTGCTCCAGATGAGTCATCCAACACGAGCTGAAGGAAGTAAAACCGCAGCTCCTTTGCTCAGAAGTTTTTTTTTTTTTGTCTGGTTTTCTATTTGTCTCCAATGAGGCGCACCTGATTTAATTGCAGCATGTTTTTTATTCTGTCTGTAGAATTTATTGCTTTTTGAGAAATGTACGCTGTCTTTGATGATTCAGCTTCTGAAAGGTTCTGACTGCTGAACAAACTAGAAGAGAGAAGCAATGTTTTAATAATAACTCTAATCTGATCAGATCTGGTTCTGCTATAATTTCAGACAGATGTTCTGCAGTCTTGACCCACTGTCCTTCAAAGTTTGTTCCTTCTGAATCAAAGTTTGGCTTTCACATTGAAGTAGGAAATGGAAAGTCATTGGTCCCTTCATCCCTTTACGACCTCAGAGTTGTTTCTTACATGAGTTACAATGAGCCTTTTGTCTCTAATAAATATTCCCTCATGATGTCTTTTTTTTTCACCCTGCAGGTCTTTATGCTTGAGTCCAATTTTTTGTTGAAATCCATTTTTTTTTCTGCATCGTCTCTCAGACTACTACTTTAATGCAGATATAATCAGACTCCAATCAGAACTTTTCACAGCCTCAAAGGGACCTGCTCAAGTTTGAGGCTCTGAGGCTAATTAATATAATATATATTAATGCATATGAAAATATTAATTCAATGTTAATTTGCACACTTTACAGTGAAATTCAATCAGATTATACAATCAGATTGGTAAAATGTTTTCTGTCTAAGGAAAACCAGCGGATTGCGTCCAGTCATTGACTTTATTTGCTCCTCCTGGATGAGGTTGTGACGATAGTAGACATTTGCTTGCATTGTGTGGTTGACTCGCTTTACAGCAATCCCTACACCAGGCATGCATGCAAAAGAAGTAGAGAAGCAGATCTCCCTGTTGATAGGAAGAAACCTCCAACAGAACCAGGTTCAGCTCTCTGCCAAGGCTGTCTAAGGGTTCAGAGGGATAGAAGCAGACGCACAAAAGAAACATGGAAGCACTGATACATCCACACTTCCTATGTTAGCAAAGGTAAGAGTAAACTAGACTGTTTTGGTGGCACAAATGTGGAGCAAAAGCACAGGCCTGGGAGGAATTTGGAGAGATCATGGAAAGAGAGTATCAGTTGGCCTCAAAGCAATTCAGGCAAACTGTCTGCCGCCTCCACAGGGGGAAGCTTTGCTTTGCTAAAACTGTATTTAGTGGGAAAGGTGGGCTGCTGACCCTGAGTGAGGACAGTATCAGATGGTAGAGGGAAAACTTTGAAAATCCAGTGGAAGAGACTCGGTGCTTGGGCTCTGATCCGTTCATCATCTAGACCAAAGTCATTGAGGTGGCAAGGCTTTGTGGATGATATTCGCCTGAGTCCCTGTCCCACCCCCATCGGGTCACAGTCGCTCCAGACCCCAACATCCATGTCATCCTCTCATACCAATGGCTGCTGGGCATTTTGCAATCCACTTAACTTCTGAGGTTCTGTATGTGCTTGTGTTTCTGTTCAGGCTCTGGATGTGGATCGCAGCGTCCTCTACAAGATGAAGAAGTCTGTGAAGGCCATCTACACGTCTGGACTGGGTGAGTCGTTACGGTGGATTCTGCAGAAACCGTTTTGAACTTCCTGTTCATTTCAGTTTAGACGTCAGACTCGACCTCTTTGAAGCTTTTCAAGCCCCCAAACATTAGAAACTCTCAGCCTCATCACAGGTTCTAGTAATAGTTCTACGGGTTTTACTTTATTTTAGTCATTTTTTTGGAGCAGAGTATATATGGAAGTTTGAGGGGATACCTTCACCTCTGGGTTGCTGCTAGTGTTGATGGTTTTGTTCGAAAATCCACCTTATTGTCTAAAAGATAGGGATGGGAATTGATAAGATTTTCACGATTCCGATTCCCTCATCGATTCTTTGAAACGATTCGATTCCTTACAGTTCTCTTATCGATTCCAATTCGGGGGAAAAAGGAGAACAAACAGTTTGATGATGACTCATCATCAAACTGCGGAGCAACTTTGTAGCATATTTCGTTACATCCATTGCAATAGCGAGAATCCAGCTACCAGTAGTCCTAAT